>OVAP01001646.1:408-22808 GCA_900406295.1 Aurinia saxatilis | reverse complement strand
TGGCATGAGACGACTCATCCCCAAATCTCATAAACAACTCATTTTTTATTTTTATTTATTTTTAATTCCATGAAACGGTACGCGTATCACCGTTATTCATGCTCTAAGGATCAATAATAAATATTTTAGATGTACTGACCTATATCCAAAACCTTTATAATAAATGTTGATTTTCGATGAAATAACAATTTATGTTAATTAAAATAATTGCGATATTTGTGTGTTACTTCTTAGAATTTTGATATTTTTGATCTGCAAAAGACACTAGAATATAGTCTCCACTTGTAGTTTTCACTATTTCTGTTTGTTGCTTTCGCAATATTATTTTAGTCTTTTACATTGTTGAATTTTCACAATATTCGTATTAGCTAGTCAACCAAAAAAAAAGGAAAATAGAAGCTATTTGGTGAAATGTAGGCCCTTGGAAAGGAAAGGTGTACAACATACGAAAATACACCTTTGCTTTGCTTCGAACGTACGTATATATGTGTGTGTGCGTAAAGATTAGTAGTACAGTCAGAACACAAATGAAGAAACTCAACTTTGTAGTATTGATATTCGAATAAAAATTGTGTTATTGTATAATATCTTGATTCATACGTAGCGATGGGTGCAAGGCACCAATCAAGGCTTCTCATGTGTTCAAGCTAATACCTTCAGTCCTCTGATCGACACATGTGCCTCCCTGTCTTTGTCTTTCCAACTCTTAAACTCGTAATGAAGCTTAGAAGTTAATTAATAAACTATATAATCTCGTACCATTTCTCGGATTTCTTGATGAAGCTTAGATGTTAATTAATGATACCATACACTTATTCCTTACATTACCGCTTTCATTTCACTTTACTATAATTTTGAATTGGTGCCCTATAATTCATTATTCATACATCTTTTACATCAGTGGATAGATGATTTTGGTTAAAACTTTGCCAACATTTAATAGTGTATCAAGTTTTATGGAAGTAAAAAGAAACTAAAGATATTTAAATTTTAAATTTCAAAAAAAAAAAAAAAACGGAAAAGATGTCATTCACAACCAATAAAATAACTAATCGTGTTTTTTTTAGCTCTTTGAAAATATTAATTGATTCAAGATTATAATCATGTTTAAAAAGTATATTATTTTTTTCCACACATACCGTGATTTAAATTACTTGAATCGAATATTAATTTCTAAAAAAACGAAAACATTTATAAGTATGAATTTATCGTTCTATGTAGAACACACTAACTTTCTATTCTATTTTCTCTATGTGAAATCACCAAATATACTAAGCATTTCAAAATAAATAAATAATATATATTTTAGATCGTGATTTTATTTGTAAGATTTAAAATTTATTTTTTTGGTTTAAAGTTTAATATGCGATATTAACATTAATTATTTATAAGTTATGATGTATTAAATAAAATAATATTTATCTTAGTTTATGTATAATAGAACAATGAGTTTTCAAATAGATCTACAAGAAACAGTACAATCTATAGAGAAAATGATACGGTAAGACTAAAGTTGTCTATCTACAAGTGAAATTGGTTAAATTCTTTATTTTGATTTATCTATGACTATACTCTTAATTTTAGTACCCATTTTAGTTATTTCACAAATTGATCCATAACTAAATCATATTTCAATGTGTTCTTTAACGAAAAGATATATTTATGGGTGAAATATAGGACGTATTCCACAAAGGAATGTTTAATTATTCACACTGTTTGTTACTCCTTGACCAAGTTCCTCTTTTATTTTAAAAAATTTATGTTGCCAAACGACCAATTAGTTCCTTACAACATTAGATTCTCCTTTTCATATACGATATTCAACATTATTCTTTTTCTTTCGAAATTGGATATTCAACATTATTCATAAGCAAATATATCATATACAAAACAGTTCAGTTGTCAGAATATAATATGAGCTTACACTGATTAAGCGGTAGTTGTTTCAATACTAATCTCAGTTAGTTAAACCACAAAATCAAAGACTAATCAACGTTGGGGATAATCAAAACACTAGAATGTTTGGTGGAAGCAGTTCTTGAAAGGACCTCTAAACCTTGCACGTTGAAAGTTTTAAATCAATGTATACTATGTGCCTGTCTTGTTGTGAGGCCTTATCTTCACCTTACTCCTGCCACCAAGGATTTTCAAACGATTTACAATATTGCATATCATTTTTTAGTTTTATCAATTTCTGATTGCTTTGTCATTAAAATACGTTACTAACATATTCAGCTATGTTCCAATATACCCATAACCAAAATAATTTCCATTAATACAACATACAGCATTTTTCTCCAGCTGTGCATGCAAACAAACCTAAAATATTCATCTCTAGTATATAACCAAATTCATAACTTTTTCTTTTTGGTAAACTCCAAATTCGAAAACACTGGTTAGAAACAATAGAGTTGCGGCATTCGGCTTATAATCATATTTAAGATGTAGATCATTTTGAATTTAAATTGATAAATAATAATGGTAACCACTCATAATTTTCATTTTTATTTATTCAAGCGAGTTATGTTTTTTCCCCTATATATATAGGAATATATGATTTTATTTACATGGTATAACTTCATTTTAAAGAAATATTATAATCTGTCAATTAAATCATGGTGTGTCTTTACAAAGAATGATCAAAGTTTGGTGGACATATAAATGTCATTCATAAGAAAGTTACAAACTGAGAATGGACTTTAAATCTAAATTCTTACAATATTATCCACAATGGAAAATCATGTAAATATCTAATATAATTTTCTTTAAAAAAAAAAAAACGATAACTTAACAGAAAAAATAGAAAATGAAAAAGGTAGGTGTGCACACATACATTTTTCTTATTTTCTTACAAAAAAAGAGTTGTAAAATAAGAAATGTGAGATAAGAAGATTCAAAGGGACGTTATGTCTCACCTATATTGCTCTCTCCTCTACCTTGTCCAATTCTAGTGTCTCACTCCACCAGTTTTATATGGCAAACTCTCCCGCCGCTCCTTCAGCCACCACCGCAGCTGGAGACTCCCGGCTCCGCCTCTCAGCTTCCCTGTATAACTCTCTTGTTATCCATAAATTATTCAAAACTACATAGAATAAATCGACTAAAGTTTTGTTTCTTTTGTGTGTGTTTTAAGCAAAGAAGCATTATGCAAGAGGAGATTTCGGAGAAACAACAAAACCGGAGGCAGATCGGATGTAGTCAAGCCTTTTAATATCATAAATTTTCCGACACAAGACAAAAACAATACTTGTTGTTGTAGCAAGTTTCAATTCGTGAAGCTTGTCTTGTTTATCCTTCTGTCTGCTACTCTATTCATTGTCATCTATTCACCAGAAGCTTATCATCACTCTTCTTCTCGGTAGATCTTCCTTTCTCCATCTCCAAAAATTAACAATCTTCAACTCAAAATGTTCAAATGCAAATATTATGTATATTAATACGACCACATGTGGAAATTAGATGGATATGGAGAAGACAAGATCCAAGATATGTTTCTGACCTAGACATTAACTGGGACGATGTCACCAAAACCCTTGGGGGTGTCGAAGAAGGCCGTACAATCGGTGTCTTGAATTTCGATGCAAACGAGATCCGACGGTGGAGAGAGGTAGCCAAGACCAAAGACAAGGAGGAGGATGAAAATGTGGTAGTATTGGGTCTAGACTACGCAGACAAGAACATAACTTGGGACACACTCTACCCGGAGTGGATCGATGAGGAGCAAGAGAAAGAGGTTCCAGTTTGTCCAAATCTCCCAAAGATCAATGTACCTACAAGAAGACTCGATCTTATAGTAGTGAAGCTTCCTTGTCGAAAAGAAGGGAACTGGTCGAGAGACATTGGGAGATTGCATCTGCAGATGGCGGCTGCAACTGTAGCTGCTTCCGCGAAAGGGTTTTTCAGGGGACACGTTTTGTTTGTCTCTAGATGCTTCCCGATTCCGAATCTGTTTCGGTGTAAAGATCTCGTGTCTCGGAGAGGTGACGTTTGGTTGTATAAACCTAATCTTGATATCTTGAGAGACAAGCTTCAGCTCCCTATAGGTTCTTGTGAGCTCTCTCTTCCTCTTGGCATCAAAGGTGAAACAAAGATTACCTCATTTAACTGTTTTGATTTAAGAAAACCATCAGTAAGTTAACAAATTTCTGTTTTTGATCGTACATTTACAGAGAGACCAAGCTTAGGGAACCCAAAAAGAGAAGCTTACGCAACAATTCTTCATTCCGCTCACGTTTACGTCTGTGGAGCAATCGCAGCAGCTCAGAGCATAAGACAGTCCGGTTCAACGAGAGACCTAGTGATCCTCGTGGACGACAACATAAGCGGCTATCACCGGAGTGGACTCGAAGCCGCTGGTTGGCAAATCCGGACAATACAGAGGATTCGAAACCCTAAAGCAGAGAAAGATGCTTACAACGAATGGAACTACAGCAAGTTCCGGCTATGGCAGCTCACCGATTACGACAAAATCATCTTCATCGACGCGGATCTCTTAATATTAAGAAACATCGATTTCCTGTTCTCGATGCCTGAGATCTCAGCTACAGGAAACAACGGAACTCTGTTCAACTCAGGAGTTATGGTGATCGAGCCTTGCAACTGTACGTTCCAGCTTCTTATGGAACACATAAATGAGATTGAGTCTTACAACGGTGGAGATCAAGGTTACTTAAACGAAGTCTTCACATGGTGGCATCGGATTCCGAAACATATGAACTTCTTGAAGCATTTTTGGGTTGGGGATGAAGATGACGTGAGACGCAAGAAAACTGAGCTTTTCGGAGCAGAGCCTCCGGTTCTTTATGTTCTTCATTACCTGGGAATGAAGCCTTGGCTATGTTACCGTGACTATGACTGTAACTTCAACTCCGACATATTCGTTGAGTTCGCCACCGATATCGCTCACCGACGATGGTGGATGGTCCACGACGCCATGCCTCAGGTGATTCATCTTTGTCCTAAAAACCTATTTTTCAACTCCAAATTAAGTAGTTTCTAGTGTTCTATCAACGTTCAGAGACAATATTAGGCAGTAGTAAGACGGTCCAAACAGATGCAATTGAAGATTTGAATCTAAGTAGTGACGCATTAGCACAAACTGCTAGGCTATATCACATGTTTTTGTCGAAGCATTTAACTTCGTATGATTATACAATATTTTTTGCACACATTGTTTTCATTTAGCTCAATTAGAGCCTCTTTTAAAAATGTGTGATGGTATCTTCTTATAGGAGCTTCACCAATTCTGTTACTTGCGATCTAAGCAAAAGGCACAGCTTGAATACGATCGCCGGCAAGCCGAGGCGGCGAATTATGCCGACGGTCACTGGAAACTAAGAGTAAAGGATCCGAGATTTAAGATTTGCATCGATAAATTGTGTAATTGGAAAAGTATGTTGCGACATTGGGGAGAATCAAATTGGACCGACTACGAGTCTTTTGTTCCAACCCCACCAGCCATCACCACCATCCGGAGATCATCACTTCCCCGGCCATAAATTGTGACACGAATATTTCATGAGTTTTTATTTTTGGTTTGCTGCAAGATTAGATTAGTATGAAATATATAACTAATTTTTTCTTTAGTTTATTTTTCAACTCAAATAAAACAATTTTTATGCGGTTTAATAACATGGTGAAATTCAAGGCGCAATTCGTATCTTTCCAGATCTCTTAACTCAAGGGCATATTGCTTGGCCCCGTGGTGTTCAAGTGTTGGCTCGGAATTCATATTTTATAGATTGTGTTTCTGGGTTTGGTTTATAGAACCGTTTTAGGGTTTTATACAATCCTCCTTATTATTAATTGAGGAGTAAGTTTAATGAAAATTGCCTAGATCGATGACCTGTTAGTCTAACTGTAAATTCACTTATTTTTCTAGAGAAAATCTCCAAAAATCTATGCCCTATTTCTTCATGAATCTAATGCTTAAAACGGTTTGTAACAAGAATTAAAGGGGTAGAGCTCTAGAAATTGAGCATATCTCTCATTTCAAAATCTAAATTTCACCTCTTTTTCGATTTGGTGATTTCTTCGGTCGACAAACCCAGTTTTCAATCTAAGGTTTTATTTCGAGTGCAAATGGAAACCAGATCAACACACCCAGGTTTTCGATTTGAATTCAGCAATTGTCATGTTTGTAAATTTTCTTATTTTCTCTGGTCTTTGTATAGAGAGTTTTCAAATTCGATTTTGAGGTGGTTTAAGGTATGAAAGCTTAAGCCTAGGTGGTTTGGGATTGTTTTAAACTTTGTGATTTCAATTCGATCTGTATTCACATTCTTTTTGTGGGTTTGAATATGTCCTCCTTCTTAAGCAAACGCGACTGAGGTTTGTTCAAACTGGTTTATGTGTATTGATGACACATTCCTTTAATTTGTTTAGTCCAGAATGCGAAGGTGCCGTTCTTTCCAGATTTCAGTCATTTGGGATTTTTTTTCAAGCTCCTAATACAACTTTTGTGTGTGTGTGTGCGAACTGTGTATGATTGGGAAATACATTGGTTTGGGTGGTGGGATCTCTAGGACTTGTTCGATTTTCGTTTGATTATGTTAGAATGATATTGTATTTATGTAATTTGTCATTCTCTTTCTGCACATGATGTCTTTGATATGATGAATAGGTACTTTTGTTGCACTGAATGAGAATGAAAATCACTGCTTTTTTGTTGAAACTGAAGAAACTGTTGGTGAGTCCTATTTAGCCTTTCTCTTACTCATATCGTATGTCTGCGAACTGATATGTCAGCATATTGGTTTGAACATTCTTTCATGTTTTTTTGTCTGTACTGATATAGTGGATTTAAATTTCTGTAACATGTTTTTTTCACTCGCTGGTTCTCTCGATTTATGTATGGGTCCCAGCCCATTTTTTATGCTGATAAGACTGCAACCAAAGTGCAGGAGATGATAGGGACAGTGAACACAAGCGGTGCTCTTTCAGCTTTTAATTTGAGAAAATTAATGGAGGAGAAAGGTAAGATCGCTTGATCCTCCAAAGTGAGTAAACTTCTGAAACTTGTCTATGCATCACCGGCAATAATTAGTCAAATGACCTCCTTTCTGAATCTAAAGTTTTGCAGGAGAGGTATAATTGACATATTTAGTCTCTGAAAGTGAGTAGAGAATATACTTTTCCAGAGATGTGTGTTACTTTCTCTCTGTATGCTTAGATTACTTGATACCTAGGTGATAGGGTGACATGAGAAGTGGTGCTTTAGATTCTGGGCAGCGTGGGTGTAGAATTAGTGTTGTAGTTACCTCTACAAAACACTGGAACACTAATACAAGGTGTGCAATACAATGTCAGTAAAAAGGATCAACTTAGTTTAATTCTCTCTTTTATAGGTACAAGAGAGACATGATATCGGTTAAGTACTATTTCTGCTATTTCTAGCAACTTGTTTATGTTCTGTTGAACCATGAACCTTTTTTTCCTTTTTTCGTTTCTGTTAACTGAGTTACTGGTTACAGATTCTGAAGTTGGAATTTTAGTTGTGAAATACTCCACATTCATGGCCAATAAAGTTTAGAACATGCGTGGCAGTGATGGCTATGGAGTCTGAAGCAGATGCATTTACTCATATAGGAAGGAATTAACCAGCAACCATAAAGAGGTACCACACGTTTGTGAATAATTATTAAACTTAAAATATATAATATAATGTTTGAGTAAGGTCTACCAGCTCCTTCTTCTCAGCATCAAGACCTTCTGGTTTTGAGAATAAAAAAAATGAAAGTTCCCCATCAGGTCCGACTCTGGTTCTCAAGAGTTCCCTGAAGAGATTGAAACCAACAGAATCGGCACCTTAAGTCTCAGGTAAGCCAAGCCCTTTAACAATCTCTCCCTTAGCTATCTAATTGGATGTTGAATTGCTTTTATAATGGAACATTTGAAAAATCTTGATGTTACCTTGAAGATTAGGGCTCTGAATTTGAGATTGGTGTCCATTGCAGTAGATCAATTTTTCAACCTTTGTGTCCTGTATTTAAAATTGCAGTAGATCAATTTTGTGTTTGTCCACTAATATTCCTTGTGAATGAAATTTTGTGAACAGATTGCTTTGTTGGCAAAGTAATGTGTGAATGATGATCCAATCACAGATATTCTTGAATGGGAAGCAACTCTTGCTGGAAACAGCCAAATGTTTAGTGGAATATCTCTGGCTCGGATAGGGGAGTTTGCCTTTGCACTACTTAGCCGTTCCTCCAATCTTCACCTCATCGAGGTAAGTAACACAATAAGTCCTCACTGGCTTTTATATTTTTTACAAGAAAGTTGGGATTTTTTTTTACTAGCTCTGTTTCTATTGTCTACTCGGTTTAGTTTGATATTGGTATTAAAAAGTTACTCTTTTGATTCGAGGTCTTAGTTTGATATCAGTAGGAATCGTCTTTGTCCATTTTTCTGTATACATAACTATTTTTTGCTTCTGATTTCTTCATATGACTTTCTCTTTTTTGCTATTCAACATTTCATTTTGTTTTCCTTTACAATTTTGAGTTATTTTTGTAATCGTTTGTTTTGTTTCGCAAATTAACTCTATGAAAGTTTTTGTGTTACAGAGGAGCAGCATTTGGTTCAGATAATAGACAATGATTGTGCTACCCAAGCCATATTATCTGTCCTCATGACTCTTCAGGTATTGAGATTGGTTCAGAACTATCGGACCTGAAAGAATTCACGAAAGACTTTCCACCTGAGCTGAAGGGCTTAATTAGCCATCAATAACAACGAAGCCATACGTACAGCTCACATCATAAATCTTTACGAAGTTTAAGGGTTAATAATTTTTATATTTATATAAATTATAAAGTTTAGGGGTTAATAAATATATTTGTGCCAGGAAAACATAAATGCTTTTATTTCCTCTCATATATTTTGAACACAATACTATATCTTTCGAGTTTAATTTTATAATTATCTTTTATATATTTCGGAATCGATTATATCATAAATATGTCTGTCTATATACACAAAATCTAGTGTTATTGTGGCGAAATTTATTATTTGAAGTTAATTTTAAATACAATTAGTGATGCTATGGATAGTTAAAGAACATTAATGAATCAATCTAGTTAATTACGTCACTAATAATTTTTCTCGAGTTATCAACACTTGCGTATTACATATGTATACATACGGTATAAATCTGTGTATGTACGTGTTTGTAAAGATTTCCATATTAATTAACCAAACACAAAGTTAACCTTTTCTAACCTACGACCGCCTTAAGCTTCAAGATTGATTTTAAGGAAAATCATATAAAAAAATGGAAACAAAATCTTACAGCTGTGATATAAAAAAAATGGAAAATTCTCGAACAAAGATCTCTATATATTCTCGCAAATAAATGAACAATGGTCATATCTCACAACTCTTTATTCAATTCCTTTTTTTCTACTTTCTGTTAGCTAAGAGAAGTCTTTGTTCATTCAATTCACAAAGAAACGATGATGGCTTCTTCGTCTTGGTCAAAGACCAGTTTTGCCCCAATTAAACAAACCCTCTTCAAGAAAGCTAGTTCTTCTTCCTTGAAAAATAGCAGCTTGGTGAAAAGACAAGAGACCGTCTTCAGGAAAGCATACGAGCTCGCGACTCTCTGTGGAATCGAAGTCTGTGTCATCTACTACGGACCAGACGGAACGCTCAAGACGTGGCCAGAAGACAGAGGGAAGGTCAAGGACATGGCTCGAAGGTACAGTGGATTAAGCGAGGTAAAGCGACGCAAAGGAAGAGTTGATCTTTTAGGGTTTCTCAAGAAGAAGGAGGAAGATGAATCCACAAAGAAGAACAATAACAAGAAGAGGAAAGTCAGAGTTGCACCACCCCGTTCCAAGTTTCCGAATTGGGATCCCAGGTTTGATCATTACTCCGTGGACCAACTCACGGAGGTGTGTAACTCCTTGGAACATAACTTAGTAAGGATCCAGAATAGGTATCAAGATGTTGAAACTCAGAGACAGAGGAGTATGCAGAACATGAACATGGCTGAGCAGCATCAAGAACAGAGGATGATGAATCATCTTCAGCAGCATCCGAACCAGTTTTCCATGTATCTGCGTAACAATCAAAACAATACTTTCTTTCCAGTTCCCGCATCAGCTTTTAATCAATCTCTGCCTCAGAATCCACTGACGACTTACCAGAATCCGAAAGTGGAAAGTTACCCGGGGATGCTTGGGGGGCAAGAAACTGCGATTGATAGGTATCCGAGCATGAACATGAACCTGTTACCATATAACAGCAACAACAATGTTAATGATCTGACTAGACCAATCTACAAGAATTGCAAAGTGGACGGCTTACGTGGCATTCAAGGAATTGGAATGAACGAGCTTCAGAACATGAACTTCAACAACTTAAACAACAACAATGTGGAAGATTGTTCCGGATCACTTGGGGTGCAAGGAAGGGGGACCAACGAGTTGCAGAACTTGGTCATGTCAGGCTACTATGATAACAACGGTAACACTACTAGTGGTCTCTCACATGAGCTTCCTCAATTTCCAACACCGGCTAATTATCAGTTTGGAACTCAGCTCGGACACAATTTGAGGCTTCCCTTCTTAGGAGCATAAACATATACATTTTTGGTTATCAGTTTTGAGACGTTTATCTATCTATGTGTTTTTTTTTTTTTTACTTTTTAGTTATGTTCTGCTTAAACACTAAATATAATGTGACTAGTTTGGGTGTTATGTGATTTTGTCCATTAGTGTTTCCCTGAAAGACTCTTGTCCCTCTCCTGTTATGAATTTGGAGGAGATATCCTCAGATGAACTAAAAAACCGGAACATAAAAAGAGAACTGAATTTAAAGCAAAAACCATATTGTAAACCTAACTTTGTGACTAATCATATTAATTATTTTACATGGATTCGATTGGTAAGGCAAAACGACAAAGAAAATTGAACTACTAGAGAAAAGGATTAGTAGTGTTGAAATATCATGACAAAAAAAAAACATTAATTTAAGAATTTAATTTTAAGAAAGAATTATGACATGAAGTAAAATATAATGTTTTTTTTTTATAAATATATACATCAGTATGGAATAGAGTCGAGTAACCAAATAGAGTGAACAAAAAAAATCTAAAGAATAAGGTTTTTGATAAATATATACATCAGTATGGAATATCCCATAAAATCTGCCAAATTTTTTTTTTTTTTTGTAAACAAATCTGCCAAATCTTTACAAAACTGTAATCATTAAACAAAAAATATATATCGTAATTTGAAGAAAAAATTGTAAAAATTACATTTTTTTAATCTTACTTGACAATATTATTTATAAGACTAAATTGAAAATATTACATTTATATATATAACATATTTTGCGAGAAGGAATTTGATTCCACATAAATATTATATTTAGTCGACCGTGAATGTTCGGTTTGGGAAGAGTCCAATTTGTCAAAAATTTGACAAGTCAAGGGCGTTAGTCACATATCATCACCGGACAGATACAGACTGCCAGGTTGATGAATCATAGAAATATTCGATAGTATTTTGAAACTGGGATGGATTTATGGTCAAAATGATTGGATTATATTCTTTGGTGAAAGTGGTACTTGATGAAGTCTTTCACCACTACATTAGGAGTTTGAAGTTCTCTTTTTGGCAATGCAATCTCTTCTCAAATTCAATTTACCGTGTTCCGTAACATATAGACAACACGAACACAATCATTAGACTACAAGTCATAGTCTGGTTTAACTGTGTGTTTAAATTATTTTTCTTTCATTAATTCAATAATTAGACATTTAAATATCCAATAATAAGTAAAAAACCCGCCTTCAATTCCAGAGGTAGACCTATTTACAATGTTAAGTTTGTGTGACTAATGTTTGTTTTCATTAGCCTCTTTAGAGTTTTTTTGTAGAAAGTTTAGACATGGTTTAATTGTTAGCTTAAAGATTTTGTAATTGAGTGATTTTGATTAGAATGAAGCTGAGATGGTTTATATTTTGGACTCCGGCAACTGCTTGTTGACTGGCTTGGACTCCGGGTTATATCCGACTTCTGTGTATTTGTAAGTGTGATCCTTCTTCTAATATAATCTCTAGTGAAAAAAAAAAAAAAGGGTAAAAAACCATTTTATATGCTTAATTTTGTGAATAATAATGAATACAAACCTATGAGAGTACTAGATGCTCCCTGTACACATACAAGGAATAATATTATTCTATAAGTTTTAACAAATTATTTATTACTATTATTAATAATAATTTATCATGTATTATTAATCTGTGGTAAGGTTATACTATGGTAATGAGCTTTTAAAAGAAAAACAAGAAGAAATTATCATCTAACGTATCTCCCTCTCCCTAATCATCACCTGCATATAAAAGGAAAACGAAAAAGTTAAAAAAATGGAAAAGGTACAAAAGATCCCAACTTAGTCAAAAAGTGTTTCTGTTCTGCTTGTTTAAAAAGTATCCAACGGCTGGTATTAAAAGAATCTAAATCAACGGTTAGATCTTCACAATAAGACTCATCATTAGAAAGATTTTTATTTTGGTAAGCTACTTTCTCCCCCAAAATCGAAAAAGAAAAAAACCTAGAACTCGGAAATTCGAAGCAGAACCAAAGTTAAACTCGTGCCGGGTCTTTGAATCGTACATTCGAACAGTGTCCTACTTCTCTTCGAAACCCTAGAACCGAAGAAGCTTCTGTCAATGGGAGAAGAGGTTTGGTGGTGTTAGGTTTTGTCTCTTCTCTGTTTGTGATGAAGTTCCTTATTCGAATTCATGTCAGTCTTGTTTCTCTTCTTCTCCAATTCTGATTTTAATTCGAGATATTTGTGTGATTAAATCTCCAATTAGGTTCAATTTAGCCTCGAAAAATTGGTATTTCTATCTTTTCAATTGGTAAGATTAGATTTTGCTCTTGGATTCTGTGTTTAACAGAGTCACATAACACTGAGTATTTGCTATGAATGGTTTTACTGTTGGAGAACTATACTATGCGCAGCTACATACGTTTTTAGTAGATTATTGGATGGTGCTTTCAAGCAACTTAACATATTGTAATCAAATTTTTACTTAAAAGGTTTAAACTTTTGTTTCTGTAGATTTTGTCTTGAGATTTGGTGTTACTAGTTTGCTAATGAGCGGTTCGGGGAGAGATCGTGTTTCCAAGTGGGACTCTGAGGAAGACACACATCATCATTCTAGCGTAAAAGCAAAATCGGATTCTTATTACCGAGATGCAGAGAGTAATGGTAGTAGAAGGTCTGCTGCTGTAGAAGATCAGCATCCTAGGGAAGGTAGGACTAGAAGCAGAGTTGCACAGAATAAAGATAACTGTTACTATTCGGAACAGGATGAATCGAGGCAACAGTTTTACCGCAGGTTAGTGTTTGAGTTGGGTAGAGCTTCTTATTTGATCTGGTCTGTAGATTCTTACTTTAAAGTCTCTCTTTTTTTTTTTTTGTAGAAACGGAAGTAGTAGTGATAGCAGGAGTAGAAGCCGTAGTAGAAGCCCAGTCTACAGAGCGAGACGAGATGCCGGGTCTTCTTTTGACAGACACAAACCAAGCAGGGGGTTTAATAAGAGACGTGGTGATCAAAGCAGCGATTATGGTTGGGAAGATAGAAATTCAAGGGAGGTGAAATATCACAATGATGATTTCAGAGAACAGGCGATGATGAAAGGTGCGAGATCTTCTGACTATGGTAATGATTTTTCTGAGGATAATTCGAGAAGAGAGCATTTACGTGACGGTGTCTCAGACCCGAGATTGAGAAGGCATAGAAGCGAATTGACGGGAGAGAAAGAAACACAAAGAAGGGATGGTGATGGTGAGGGAGAGTACAATAGGAGTTCGAATATTCCGTGCAGGTATTTCGCTGCAGGGTTCTGTCGTAATGGAAACCACTGCAGGTTTTCTCATCATGGTGCTGAGAGAAAGCATCATCAAGAGAATAACTTTTATAGACAGGACAATAACAATCGTAATGGTCATAATAAATGGAACGATGATGAAAGATTTGAAAATGGCCAGTATTGTGGGATAGAAGTTCCTCATGCCAGTAAGGGAAATTCTGAATCGAAAGGGAACAATAGTAGCTGGATCGATGGCATGGAGATGTCCCCTGAATGGAATTACGGTGCTCAAAATTTGAAAAACCCCATGAAGGAAGAGCATGGTGTTGGTACTGTAGGTCAGACTTCACAAACTCGAGCTGGTATAGATAATTTGGTAACTATTCATGATCAGAGTGGTACGTTTTCGTATGGTGACAAACATATGGACGAAAAACCTATAGCTGTCTTGGATCAGGATTACAGTAACTCAGTAAACGTTGATCCAGTCCAAGCGTTCAATCAGAACACTCAGAATCATAATGTATTTCCGTATCCAAACTCACTAACTGCTGGAGAAAGTCAACAACCGCTAGCTGCTGCCGCTACTGTTTTACCTGTAGGCTCGAAATTGAGCAATCCTGAGAGTGGAAAAGTTTATCAAGATAATCATCACTCAACGGTGGAGACAGGTCTTCCGGTCCAAAACTCTGTGACCCACATTGCAGCATCTATAGCGCAGTTTCTTGCAAATGGAATGCCCATTCCACAGCTTGCACAAGCATTGCAGATGCCCTTGAATTCAGAATCTATCATGGCTGTTCAACCAAATCTCGCTACTACTGCATTGCATACTCAAAGTAACTCCATGAGTAATAATTCTAATCAGCTATGGGGACATGCGATGAGCACTGACGCTGAAGCAGTCCCAGCGGTTACGGCATCACATGTAAGCAATGTTGATGGGATTCAGACACTAGCGCTAAATGCCAAGGCTTCTGAGGATAATGAAGACAAAAAGACCAATGAAGCTAGCAAAGAAGAAGAGGGTAAGAAAACTGGAGAGGACATAAAAGATGCTGAGGACATCGCAGATGAAGATGATGATGATGATGGAAGCGATGAAGAAAACAAGAAAGGGAAAGACCCGAAAGAAATGCGAGCATTTAAGTTTGCACTTGTTGGGATTGTTAAGGAGCTTCTAAAACCAGCTTGGAGAGAAGGTAAGATGAACAAAGATGGTTACAAAAACATAGTGAAGAAAGTAGTTGAGAAAGTGACTGGTACAATACAAAGTGGAAACGTTCCTCAAACACCGGACAAGATTGACCATTATCTATCCGCTTCAAAACCAAAGCTTACCAAGCTCGTTCAGGTTCCTTCATACATACCTCTTACCTTTAGTTTTCTAAAACTTAATCACCTGCAAACACGCCCATGATTCTAATTATTGTTTTTGTGTCTGTCTTAAACTCCAGGCATATATCAGCAAAGTCAAGAAGAATTAACTAGAAATCGAACTCCTATGTCTTCTAAATTGAATTCCATCTCTTGCCATATCATCTTAAAGCTTTAGAGCTGCAATGGGAAAATGTTTGACAAATTGTATTGTTACTTGGCAGAAAGATAAGTAGATCAGGTGAGCCTTTGTTGTTCCCCCCATCTTTCAGTTTTGTAGATATATTTTTTGTCCCTATTTTTTTTCTTTTTCGACATGAGCTATGGTCTGGTCTGATAGACCAAGATTGTTCGTGTGTTTTTTTTAATAGAAACTTATAACCAATTTCAGTGATCTCATCTCTCTGTGACATAACATTTCACTGAATAGTAACTCCTAAAATACATTAAAAATTCTGTGTTGGTTATAATTTCATGACAAATTCTGCTGTTTTGTAACGAGTGTAATATATTTTTCAACTAAATTTTGTGTGTTTAGTATTATAATAAATCCAGCGAGTATTATAAATTATAATGTATACAAAGAGTCAGCTCTATTCAGTTTATTTTTGTGTGTTCATGCGTTCTCGAGATATATACATATCCATATCCAGGAGCCGAGCTTTTCATTCTTATCAGAATTTAATTAGTCAAAATTTTCTGTTTAGTTTAGTCAAATTTGGTTTTAAAATTTTTAGTAAAATATATGAATGAGAAAATGTTACATTGACTTTAGTAAAATTATTTTTGTAAATTAGAAGATTCCACAAGATAATTCGTTGTTTTTAAAAATGAAGAAAATCCTATTATGAAACTTTTTATTCTTATCATATTAATTTTTTTGGTCGGAATGAAATTAAGTCATTCTTATCATATATTTTTTATTAGTTTAGTCAAATTTGGTTTTAGAATTTCTTTGAACTCAAGCACTGAGATTGCTAAAATATATACTGTATGAATGAAAATGTTATGTTGACCTTAGTACAAATATATTTCTGATGTATTTTAGGAGTTACTATATATATATTGATATCTGAGAGAATTCATTTTGGCATTATATATATGATCAGTTATACAGGTGAATTATAATACAACAAAAACAACTCTCAAAATACAAAAAATCTGATAAAATGGTTGCATACATGAAAAACAACATTTTATTGGTGTCATTGGTTGTGTTCATCTGTCTTGGCATCGCCTCTTGTACAAAATTTGACATCAAATACGATGGCTTTGAACTCGAAGAGCTTTGCAGAGACACAATCGATTCTCAATTTTGTCAGGATCTCTTGAGATCAACTTCAGCAACTGCGAATTCAGATATTCGTGGCATGGAAGCATTTGTGATGCATCGAGCTCGACATTATTTAAAAAGCTTACTACAACAATTACAGGTGCTACTTGCCAACAGGGCTATTCATGCCTTTTCCAAGGGGTATTTTACCAAATGCTCAGACGCTTTCAAAACGGCTCTTGGACACAGCGACACAGCCCTCCGTGCTATAGGGGGCAGTAGAGACCAGCTTCACGACTCTGTTTTAGCTATGTCAAATTTGGGTCAGGATTGTGAAGATTTCTTTTCTATACCAAATGTTCATCGTGATCATGACCTTTTGCAGACAATTTCTACCTTTATGAAATCATGTGATATAGTGTTGGTGTTGGCCACCAAGTAATCTCTTAACTATGAGACGAGTCGATAGTGTTAAACCGACTATATTAATATATAAAACCTTTTTTGTTCTTATATTATAAAGAGTATTTCTCAAGTAAACTTTATTTTTAGATTATACAATAGAATAGATAAGTTGATGTATACGGAGTGATTTTAATATATCATACCAGAGGTTGGTTACTATTAACAATAATACATCACATAATCTGGTAAGATAATAAAAAACGCATAATTTTTATATAATAAGATTTTTTTTGTTCTAATACCAACAAGTGATGTAAGATATTGAAATTCTTAACAATGAATAATAATAATAAATATATTGAATTTGGAGTGTAATATATTTTTCAACTAAATTTTGTGTGTTTATAGTATCATATCAATATATAATTTTGTTTTTGTTTTTATATTATAAAGAGTATCTCTCAAGTAAACTTTATTTTTAGATTATAATTAGTTAAGTTGATGTATACGTGAGTAGTTTTATTAGATCATACCAAAGATGGGTCACTATTAAATGACATATTCTGGTAAAATTATATAAAAAATGCATTAAATTTTATATAATAATATTTTTTCCTAATATCAATAAGCGATGTAAAATATTGAAATTTAGCAATAAATAATAAAAAATATATATTGAAATTGGAGATATTGGCGATTCTATACAGCAGTAGCATCCGTAGTGGGAGTCTCTCATGAAATCTCTAAAAAAATAATAAACAAACAAAAAATATTTAAAAATCAAGTGAGTCTCTCATCATGAAGAAAGAGAGTTGAGAGTCTCTCATCAGGAAGAAAAACACCGGCACGACTTGTACCATACCTTGAGCTCAATCTTTATCGCTATAGAAAAACACCGGACTTGAACAAGTCTTCTCCGAGGCTATTTGCGTCACACACACCGTATAATACACTACGAGCGGCTCTCAAGGATTCTCCCTGTAAGATCGTGTATGTGTGTAGGGACGTGAAATATACACTGGTTTCGTATTGGCATTTCTTTTGTAGCAAAAAAAACAATAACGAAGCAATGAAAAGCATTCTTGAGGAAATGTTTGAGTCTTTTTGCAGTTGGGTTATCTTTTTCGGGCCTTTTTGGGATCATGTCTTAAGTTACCGGAGAGGAAGCTTGGAAGATCCAAGTCATGTTCTGTTCCTGAGGTAGGAGGAGATGAAAGCAGAACCTCGTGAGCAGATCAAGAAACTAGCAGATTTCTTGAGTTGTACTTTTAGTGAGGAAGAAGAAGAGAGCGGATTGGTGGATGAGATTTTGAATCTTTGTTCTCTGCGTTATTGATATATTTCGTATTTTACCGGTTTTTAATATAATAAACATATACTTATTTATATTTTAGAGTCTATATTATTATTATTAGAGTCCAAAGAGTCAATTTAGGTGCATGGACGAGTTTTGGTCACTTGGTGAATTAAGAAGGAATTATGGAGTAAAGGAAGCAAATACGTGGAATGATAATGCAGAATCAGTCCAAGTTCCTTAAAGATCGTATCAGACGAAGCTCTTACCGTAAGAATTTTAATCTCAAATTTTGACACAACATAGGAAATTGAGTTAGCTTCACTTTGGCGGTGGTTTCAACTCATTCTGATTATTGGTTGAGGAGATATAACTGTTTTAGTGGAGACATGTCATTCTGGCGGGCATAAAAAGGAAGTTTCTAATTATTGTTCGGGAAAAAATGAATATCGAGCTTTCCTTATTTTAGCCAAGGGGCATACGTTTTTGTGCATATAAATAGTAGGTTTGGCCATTTTTCAGGCTTATGCTTTATTTTTACTTTGAGAGAGTTAAAGGGAGAAGAAACCTCTAAACCCTTTTTATTTTCTATAGAAGTATTATTCAGTTTATTGTTTTAATTGATTTTGCATGATGAATTGCTTAGCTATGTCTGAATAGTTTGTTAGTTAGGTTTAAGGTTCTTAAACTCTGATGATTTCCTGTTTACCATAGCTTAAATTATGTACCATAGATTTAACTCTTCTCTTAGATTGTTCTTAATGCTATGCTTTAGGTTGGCAATCTAGAGTTTAAATTATAGGGAATTTATTATGCATGAGAGTGCTAATAAATTGCTGGAAACAATCTTAAGAGAGCTAGCTATCTTTTCTCAAAGAGATTTGGTTTATAATAGTTAGTGAACAAATTGAATAGGTTTGATAATGCTAATTTGAATTCCATATGATTTCTCAGCGAGAGTTGGTCTTTCTAGGGTTTAAATTAAGTTAGTAAGTCTCAGCGAGAGTTGGATTTGCTTGATAGAATTGTTCATGTTCTAGAGTTAAGGTTTACATAATTTTTGTGCGTAGGGTGTCGATCGACAATGTCCTTATTTTGGTTCAGATTTGAGTCTAGTTGAAGTTCCCAAGGCCTAGCGTTTGTTTTAATTGATAGAAACCACCTTAAAATCACTTAGTGTCTGCCTCAGTTAGTTACATATTAAAACGAATCACCTTGCTTTTATTTAGAATTTTATTTAAGTAGTTTGCATATTTATATCGGTCTTTGTGGATTTGATCCTTAAGTATTATAACTGATTCGTTGTTGTGCACTTGCAGTTAGAAATACAGAGGGTAAAACTTTGTGTATCAAGTTTTTGGCGCCGTGTCCGGGGACCAATTAAACTTGCATACTAGTTTATCAAATTCTATTTTTGCTTGTTTTCTTTGGTTTTATTTTATTTTATTTATTTACTAACTAGTTTCTTTTCGGTTTTCTCTTTGGTATTTCAGGTTAAACAGCCACAATACCTGATCAAATTGACAATGCTACTCTCCTTGATCAGATGAGAAAGATGCAGGAGGAATTAAAACAGCTGCGCACTACTCCTCAGCAAGTTGTCACCATTGGAGCTTCAGATACTCCACACTCTTTCTACTCAAACCGAGCAATCATATGTCATGCTCGTGTCCTTGGTCAGAACAATGAAGTCACGCCTCCGATGATTGCCTTGGTCAAGCAAAATCAGTTCCATGGCCATGTTCATGAGAACCCGATGAATCATATCGATGATTATGAACACATGTGCAACACCATCACCAATGACGCTCCTAGTGACTACAACATGTGCATGCTCTTTCCCTTCTCACTTATTGATAAGGCGGAGAAGTGGCTCAAGGCTCTACCTCCAGCATCTTTTCGCACTTGGGAAGAGATTATAACAGCCTTTCTCGACCACTTCTTCACAAAAGCTAAGACAATGGCTTTGAAGAATATGATCACCAGTTTTTGATGGAGTGTCCTCATCATGGTTACACTGATGAGCAGCTGTTAGGCCTCTTTTATGATGGTGTCAACTGGGATTACAAGAACGCTCTCAACTCGGCTAGCAATGGTGATTTTATGACACAAACAAAGGATGGTGCCTACAAATTGATTGAGAATTTGGCTGTTAGCTCTTACAACCGTGGAAGGGAGTATGATAGGTCCAAGATGGTGAACAATGCTGAAGCTAAAAAAATCAAAGAACTCCATCAAAAGGTCAATTTCTTGATGAGTGGAAGTAAAAAGAGTGTCCGTTCTTGCTGATGTTGATGCTGTCCAAAAGAAAGAGGAAGAGAAGAATGTTGCTTATCTTGGAAATTCCGGCCAACAATTCTACAACAAGCCTTTCTACAACAAGCCTTTCTTTGGAGGATATCAAAAGCCAATTGGAGAAGGAAGAAGCTATGACAACACTTCCTACCACTCTCCAAAAGCACAAGATGATGAAACCAAGTCTATGCTAGAGGAGCTTCTTGAAGGCCAACAAAAGATGACTGTAGGATTCAATGGGAAGCTTGATGATCTCTACACTAACCTTAATGGGAAGTACGAACAGCTGGCTGCACATAAAAAGAAAACGGACTTACAAGTAGCTCAAATGGCTGAGACAATTCGAAGGCAAGATGGTTTCCTCCCATCCAAGACGGATCAAAACCCGAAGAAGTTTGTCAACACAATCATCATGGGAAGTGCAGAAGACGAGGTTGATTTGCGTGAGGCAATGCTTAGGAGTGATGGAGACAAAGAGGAGCTTCTTTGGTTTGAAGATGATGAAAATTCGGCTGCAAAACAGAGCAGTGTCGATTGACACCCTTCGGGAAATTCCACGACAGACTCTCTTTCAGGATATGGTGTCGAACGACACCAAGGTCAGTGTCACTCGACACCCTCCAGTATCGACAAATTATGATATACTATTACGTACTCCATAATCTTAAATAAGTTAGGGGTGTATTTGTATATTTGGAGTGATTTGGTGTGATTTGACAAACTCAATGTTATTGGAACATGTATTTTTTAAAAACCTTTTAAAAATCAGCGTTATTGAACTAGTGATTTTAACAAACATCATCAAATTCGGTGTTATTGGAAATATTTTAATCATTTGGTTTCAAGTGATTTCAGAGTGTTTTGGATGAGTTTCTTAGTTAAAAATGGAAATACTCAAATCACATGGTTTTAGGTGGAATTTGAGGTGATTTCATTAAAACTCCTTCAAATCATCAAAAATCTCCAAAATCTCATTAAACACCAAATCATTTCAAACTCATGATCCAATACACCCCCCCCCCTTAGTATAACTACAAAAATGAAGTGATGGTCATCTTAATTACACTAGAAGCTAAGTCATAAGCAAAGATCCATTTGATATAGTACGACTATTTTTTTTTTGTTAAATGATTTTTAATGAGAAGTTTTAAGAAATACCCTTTTAATATGCTCCCTTTCAAAAATACCCTATTTATCTTTCAAAAATACCCTTTTATTTAGAGTTGATTTAAGGTTTAATTTAGGGCTTAAATCTTGTAAGGTTAGGGTTTAGTGCTTTACAAACTATTTAGATTTATGTTTGAGGTATTAGGGTTTATATTTTAGGAGTTTTGGATTTATTAAGGATTAAAGGGTCACTACAAGAAAACAGCTCGTTTGCGAGGGAAATTTGCGACGCCAATTTTCCCTCGCAAATCTGCGTGAAATTTGCGACGAAACTGCGTGTAATACCAAACATCATCGCACATTCGTCGCAAATCCGCGATGTTTTTTTTCATCGCAATACCGTCGCTAGGTTACGACGATATTGCGAGGATTTCGCGTAAACATCCTCTTTCGTCGCAAATAGGACGCAAATATTGCGACGTATTTGCGGGAACCAGGTAAAGGGCTAAATTTGCGAGCAGTGAGCGACGTATCTGCGTCGAACCACTTACCCTCGCAACCACCTCGCACATGTGCGACGCATTTGCGTCCAAAACTGCCACCAAGACACAAATACGTCGCAAATTTGCGAGGTGGTTGCGAGGGTAAGTAGTTTCAGCTGTAAGTTCGTGGATAACGTTTTAAATTTATGTACCAAATAACTTGTAGTCGCAGATCCGTCGCAAATTTGTCCAGAAAATCTATATAAAAGCTTGAGGAGGATATGTAATCATATAAGATAACAAGTAAAAAAAAAACGTTTCAGAGTGAAAAAAAAAAA
>OVAP01001645.1:1822-18052 GCA_900406295.1 Aurinia saxatilis | reverse complement strand
AAGCCCCCCCCCCCCCCCCTTAACCATTTCGGATTGTATTACCGATGAGAGTCATAAAGTAACAATAAAAACATATGAGTCTTATTTAAACCATTCTCCTAAAGGTAAATTGAGTATTGTGATATCAAAGCGAGAAGAAGCTCACTAAATGAAACTACAATCTAATATATACTCTATGCAGTATAATTACAAGCTGATACGAATTAGTATAATTTACCAGTTTCTTTGTCCACCTTCCTTGAACTCAACATCAATGTGTCGTATTTATCTTCGTGAACCTTGGTAAGCTTCGAGGAAGTAAGACAGAATAGAAGCACCAAAGCTCCATACCCTTCAGATTTCATCGATTATTCTGGCCAATCATAAAAAATGTCACAAAAAAAGTTGTAGTCTTTCTTATTCATCAAATACCTGACATTTCAAAAATATAATCTACTAGACACCTACAGTTTGCAGCGAGGAGTTCGATCTCCATCCATTATGAGAGGAAAATCGCTTCCATAGCTAAGACCAAAAAAAGACTAATGAGACACAAAAAATAAAAAGAAAAATCTAGAAGCTGAATTAAGAGAGAAAGGACCGACCTTGGCAAATTCATGACGAATGTAAAGTCTCATTTTCGTATTCTTGTTTGTTGATGTTTTTTTTCATGTCACAGCCAATTCCATACTACTTCACACCCCCAACAAAGCATTCCGGTCCATTAAAATTCTCTACATAATGTACACTTAAAAAGTATTATTTAAAATTTTTTACTCAATGATATTTTTGAAAAAGTAATACAACAAAATGGTATTTTTCAAATTATCCCTTTTTTTTTGCAGCCGATGTGGGACTTTTTAATACACACTTACTTTGTTCATCAACTGAGCACGGGAGAGAGTTTAATTGAAGCAATCTTTAAAATATTAAATATATATATTAGAGAATCACAAATATACCCAATTTACCATACCCACTAACCACATATAACCACCACCTTTTTTTTAATCACATATACCCACCTTTTTTTATTTTAATACCATTATACCCTTCATTTACCAAAGCTATTTTTCATTATATATGATATATTTGCTATGGTTTAGGATTGTAGGATTTAAGGTTTAGTAAAATTATAGAGTTTATGATTTACTTAGAGTTTAGAATTTAGGGTTAAACCCTTATAAACTTAGGGTTTAATTTTTAATAACTATTAGGGTTTAATTGTTAGGATTTAAGGTTTATATTTTAGGGGGTTAGGGTTTATTAGGGGTAGAAAGACTTTCTGGGGTTTAGGATTTTTAGGGTTTAGGGTTTTTAAACCCTAAACCCTAGATCCTAAACCCTAAAACCCCATAAATAGTTAATATTTAAATAGAGATATTTTAGACTTTTTACAAGAAAAATGATTAAAAGGAAGAAAGGTGGGTATATGTGATTAATGGTATAAAAAAAATGAGTATATGTGATTGAACCCCTATATATATTTATAATTATGGAAATTATGTATACATGTAATACAATAATTATATAAATTAATAGCAAATGTTCAATAGTTAAAGTTACAATAATCTTGTAATTTAATTAAAATATGAGAATAAAGGGACATAAAAACAAAAAAATGACTAAGCAAATTGCATTTATAAAAATTGCATGTATAACTATTAAATGGAAAAATCAGAAGGATTTAATGCAGACTCTTCCATAGATGATAACCCGTGTTGAGCATGTGAGAAAGACAATTTTAAATATTCTAAAGTAAAACTTTTGTATACTACTATTATAATAAAGGTGAGTAAGCATGTATAAGTTTATAGACTGTTGGTTATTAAAATATGTTTTTTTTTGTCAACAACATATAAGATGCATTAAGCTGGGTTCGAACCTAGACGGTGACACAGTGACAGATCTAGCACAAACTACTAGGCTACAAGTCGAGGTCAGATTATCAAAATATGTTAAAATAACAAAACACAAAAAAAAAACACACGAAAGATTACCAATATTTAAATTATTTCCATGAATATATTAAAATTTTCAATATATACTTTTCAAAGTAATAAGTAATAAAATTTAACATTTTTCATAAATACCAAAAGTAATAATTCAATATGTTATGTCAAAAGTATTTATATAATCATATACCTTAATTTTGGGTATACCATAATTTGGAATTTATAAACCCAAAAAAATTGTGTACATGTTGTGTCATGAACGCGGTCATTTCATACATAACACGTTTTTAATAACATGACACTATACCCTAATTTGGGAATTATACAATTTGTATGTAGTTTATGCCACTAATGCAGTTGTTTCATACGTTAACGCTTTTTTTAATGGCATTATACCATAATTTGAGATTTATAAACCCAAAAAAGTGTATGCATGTTTTAAATAAAATGCGGTCGTTTCATACATCAAATTTTCTTAAAAATAAAATGACATTATACTCTGTTTTGGGATTTATCAACCCAAACAAATGTGTATACATTTTTTGAAACAAATGAGTTTTTTGTATAAAGATTAGGCTTGTGAGGGAATCTTCTTATGAATTCGATAGGATAATACCAAAGTAGTTACAAATAATTACTCATAATATATAAAAAAATAGTTTTGTTCGGAAAAATAGATTTCAGATATCAAATCTAAAGTAATATTTAATAAACAAAACAAAAAGCAAATTTATTGGAATTTATAAGCCCATTAACTCCCCATTAGTATGATATTGTCCGCTTTGGGCCACATCCCTCACGGTTTTCTTATTTGGCTACTTCCCAAAAGGCCTCATACTAATTAGAGTCTCTCTTGACTTATATATTAGACACTACTTTGTCTAACTTCCGATGTGGGACTTTGGGCTGATATCCCAACGATCTCCCCTTCAAACCAAAGACCACATTAACCTCAGGTCTTTCTCGAGGATACATCGGTTCTCCAGGTCCACATCTTTGAACCGTGGCTCTGATACCAGTTAATGGATTTTATAAGCCCATTAACTTTCCATTAATATGATATTGTCTACTTTGGGCCACATCCCTCACGGTTTTCTTATTGTGCTACTTCCCAAAAGGCCTCATACTAATTGGAGTCTCTCTTAACTTATATATTAGACACTACTTTGTCTAACATCCGATGTGGGACTTTGGGAAGATATCCCAACAAAATTCAAAACTATATAATCCTCGATTTTCCTTTTATTCGAGTTGTAACTGCTTATGTCGAAGATGTCTCTGGTTTTGGTAGCAACATGAGATTCAGTTTTGGTGTGTGGGTTCAGAATTTCAAAAGATACGATTCTTTCAAAGCAATCCTCTAGGCCTAGCCTAGCAATAATCTTGGTTGCATGAGCCTTGTCTGCATTGGTGAAAACCTGCAGGAAGAATATGGAAAAATCGAATATGAGAGAATAAAGTGACTGGAACCCCAATATTAAGAGCTTTATCATGAAGGAGAGAAACACATAAAAATTTCTGAATAGGCAAGCTAAGAATAATGTTCCTCAGTCAACTTGGAAATCGGTTCAGGAATTGTATGCTGAGCTTGACGAAGAGCAGAATGTTTCGTCCACATCTGCGAATGAAGCTGTATCTATGATATTAAGGTTGCAGAGGGAGAAGGCTGAGATTCAGATGGAGTTGAAACAATGCAAGCGGTTTGGGGAGGAGAAAATGGAGCATGATCAACAAGAGATTTTGGAGGTGGAAGATATGTTGTATAAAAGAAAAGGGAGCAGACAATTCAGGCTTTGACATATGAAGCTCAGGCTTATAAGCATCGAATGATGAGTTATGGGATCACTGAGTCTGAGCTTGATGGGGAGAAGAACAATGAGACAGCGCGGATGGATGTTGCATGTCCGCTTCTAGATGATCTTTTAAACTAATAAAAAGGGTCAACGTGTACAACATTAGTTTAGAGTTTGGGGAGCTTTGCCCTGCAACGGCTCTGAAGGATGTGATCTTCTCTTTAAGATAAGGTTGTGTCCTTCATTTACGGTGTCATTGGTTGTCCACAGAGAATAAAAAGATGTGTAGACTGTAGAGGGATCTTGTAACTGTGCAATATTTGATTATTTCTTGGTCATTGTAAAATAATCCAGCCTTTGGTATATTACCTATGGGAAAGAGATAAACAAAACAATGTCAATAACATATACAATCAGTTATGCTATGAAGGGAGACAGAGAATAAGTGAATATACAATCAATTATGCTGTGTGAAGGCTTACCAATATTTTAAGAAACCGTTCCTAAATTTTTGTAAATGACTATTTAAACAACTCAAACAACTTTAAACATTCAAAAATTGTTCCCAAATGATGTATTATAGTTTACTAAATTGTGTATAAGAATATCATCATCTGCTAATGTGTTTTCTTAATTTAGGAAGAGTTTCGTGAATGTTTTTAATGTTTAGGAAATGCTAACTAAATTTTCAGAATTGATTATTTAAACATTTCAAATATCTTTAAACATTTACAATGTTTCTTTCAGATGATATACAATAGTTCACCAACTCATTTATAAGAATATCATTATGAGAAATCGATACATCAGCTGAATAATTGTCTTCCTTAATATATAGAAGATATGAGAAGAAAACGTATCATGAAAAGTAAAATGCATTTTGATGAAAAAGTGGAAAAGAATAATAAAATTGTGATGTCAAACGAAGAACCTGAGTTGAAAATTGACTTTTTATATAAATTGTCGATCAAACAATATCTCTTAAGGTGAGGTTTGAACAATTTTAAAACTACGGGAAAAATATTGGATTCTTGTTCAATCTGAGAAAGCTCAAGACAACAAATGATGATGACTTAAAGGCATTATGCATTCAGCTTGAAACATCTCTTGCTCATGGTAAGCATTCAAACGTTGATGAGAATGATCTATACTTAGAGATCAATCTTTTAATAGACGTATTACAAATTAACTGCGACCAAGATGGCTACTAAGGTTGAAATAAAAGGTTTGAAGGACATTGTTGTCCAAATACATGGATTGCCTCTAGAAGGCTATTAAGGTTAAAAAGGTTAAAATTGATCAAATGTTACTTACAATGTTCAACTATGTCAAGAGAATGATTAAATGGTTTGGCTATAATATCAATTGAGAAGATTATGGGTGAAAAAATCATCAAAGTTTGATGGATGATTTTGTAAGAAAAATGTGCGAGCGAGAATTCACATAACCAAAACTTGTCTACGAAATTTTTAGGGATCATCGGCTCTCTGTGTATGAACCATTTGAAGGTAAAAGAAAGCAAAGAACAAGATCGAATGTAGGTCGTTTATTGATAACACTCTCGAGTACAAAAGTTGAATAGCTCAAGAGATACCAGAACTGAAAAGATACATTATGAGTTGAGACTAGAAATCTATTTATACTCCTAACTAAATCGTCCTAAGAATAGGGCTTTTCCTTTTCGTCATGGACCGCCTTCCATTTCCTCGTAAATATCTTCTCGGATAGTTTTCATTTCTGATGTGCATTAGACAGCTTCCATTTCTCTGATGATCCTTCGGCATGTTTCCTTTTCGCTGTAGAACAAAGGAAAACTTCCTTTTTCATAGATGTGTCCCCGAATCTTCTAGTATGTCGGTGCATTATCCATTGAAAGAATATGTTCGGATGTCGGCCCATAAGGAAGCATTGGACCGTTTAGCATGTCGAGATTGACGTTGAACTCATGGATTGCCGCTCAATCCTATGGGTCGCATTTCATGACGATGTGAGTTGAGATTGCTTCGTGGATTGCATGTTCTCGTTGGAACTAAGTCATTTGACTTGATTTGATCCACATAATGACATTGAACTTAATGATTGATGCTATCACGCGACTTAGGATGCATGTATGGGTCGGTAGAAGCATTTTGACGAGTTCCACAACCCAAATGATGTTGTTTGGGTCGTAGGAACTGCCTGTGAAGAGAATAGGTGACCCAACTTGGCTATTTGGGTCACGGTAACTATCCAGGAAGAGAACAGGCGAGCCAGATTGATCATTTGGGTCGCGGAAAGTGTTCCAAGAATAGAAATGGCAAGCTAGTCTTATTATTTGGGTCGGGGGAAGTGTCCCAGGAGGAGAAATGGGGAGCCAGTTTGATCGTTTGGGTCGCGGGAAGCATCCCAGGGGATAAGTGGCGAGCTAGTTTGGTCTTCCGGGTCGTGGGAAACGTCCCATGAGAGAAATTGCGAGCCAATTTGGTCGTCTGGGTCGCGGGAAGCCTTCCCGAAGAGAAGTGGCGAGCCAAATTGACCACTGGGGTCGCGGGAAACCTTCCCAAAGAGAAGTGGCGAGCCAAAACTAGCTGTTTGGATCGCGGGATGTGTCTCTGAAGAGAACATACGACTCAAATGCATTGTTTGGGTCCCGGGAAGCTTCCTTAGAATTAACTTGGGTCTCACAATGCACCATAAGACTTGTGATTGATCTTTGAAGATGTACTCGTGATTGCAAAAGAGCGTGGATCACGATAGCTGATGACTATGAGCTACCCATGCCTTGTTGGTTACTTTGATATCAAAGTATTGATCCAAGCTCATGTTACTTAGCCATTTTCATGCTATTAATCTTCGGGGTGGGATCCAACTCCCCCCTCCCCCCCCCCAAAAAAAAGATACAAGAATAATGATTTTAAAAGTTAGATTTGTTAATAGTTTTTTATTATTCAATTGGAATTTTTTTTTACTAACTAGTTTGGAAAATTTCTATTTTATTAACGACTTTTAGATACTTTAAACTATTTTATTTGAATGAAAATGTGTTTGATTATGTTTATAATAAGAATTAGTCTCTCATTGTTTATTTCTTTATCTAGAGCCTCATTTACCTCAAGACCAAACCCGAGTGTGGCTAACCTAATCAACCCAACAGCAATTTGTTCTTGGTGACACAATCTATCCGCGAAATCCACCATCAGAACTTGCAACTCAAGCAAAAACTCTTTACCTGATAGAGAGAGGAAAGAGGGGTGATCAACCTAACTTACTCAGTGAGACAGGTTTTAGAGCCCACAAAATATGCATCATTTAATAACTTGATAGTATGAGAATATCCACTTCTAACCATACAAACTTCAGTAACTTGAGAGTGTGAGTAATAAATAGTTTTTTTTTTACTTAGACGAATACTATATATATAAACTCTTCCATAATTCTGTGATTTATATAAAATCTCTTAAATTTTAATAAAACAAATTTATCCAAATTTTTACGTTTATATCAATTTTTATCCTCGAAAGCATAAACAAATATATATATATATGTATAGCAGAGTATTATAAAACTTAATTAAAAAAACACAATTTTTACTAAATGATTGAATCATGTTATCTATATTGTATTTATTTTATTGTTTTCAGTTATTTTAATATATGTGAAAATGAATATAAATCATCATTAACTAAATAAACATTTAAATACATATGTTGATGTGGATAGTCTAGGAGGAGTTTCGCTGATGTGGATAGCTTAGGCGGAGAGAAAACTTAGCTATTATATACTCCCTCCGTTTCTTAAAGAGTGTCGTTTTGACTCTTTGCACACAAATTAATAAAACATATTAAAAGTTCTGTTATACCCCTAAATAACAAGTTGTCTGTTCATATTCTTCTTTGTTTTGAGGTTAAAGTAGGAATTTAGCATTAAAAGTTGTATTGGAAAATGAAAACGACACTCTTTCCGAAACAGAAAAATAAGTCTAAAACGATACTCTTTAAGAAACAGAGGGAGTATAAGACTCCTACAAACATCCCTTTGTTTTAACATATATTCGTCTGACATACCTTAACACCGGCTAGTGGTTTTTCCTATGACTTGAGTGTAGCGAACATTTTATAGGATTTTTTCCATTCATTCTTTTAAAAAAACCAGCTTGAGCATGTTATTGTTTCGGGTTACCACCACCCGTCTTTCATAACATTCATTCTCACACCCATCAAGTTCCTTAAAACTTCCACAAGCTTCCTCTCACCATCAAAATACTATATGGGTGTTATTGGTAACTAGATTGGTAGAGAATTGATCAATCATTATTTGTATGGAGTTGTAGAGAATTTTAAAAGTTGGGAGATTTGTAAAAAAATTAATAATAAGAATTATAAGAATCTTATGTGTACCCATGAGATTTTCATAATCATGTTTAATGAGTAAAATTATAAACCTATGTCCCAATAACAATAGATTTTAATAGAATTGCAGAATCCATAATAACTAAATTTTTTGAATAACAATAGATTTCATTAAGAATTTAAGAATCCACCAACCAATAGACGAGGATTTTATTAAGAATTCAACAATCCATCTCCTAATAACAATGGAATCACAAAATTTCAAAACTCTTTGAGAATCCATCTGCCAATAACCCCCTCCCCCCTATGTATTTTGTTCTCCAATAAATTACTTCGAAACATCAACTTAGATCACAAAAGTTTGTCATAAACAATGACTACCCAACTAATTTTGTTTTATATTTAATTATATAGATTTTTAAAAGAAAATATTTAAACAGGTACTCCACATCACTTCAATATTTAACTTTAATAAAATAATTTAATTCAACATCTATTTCACATATTAATTACACTTTTGATATCAATATATTCAATTACAAAAGGGATTTGAAAAGTCATTCATGATATCAACTCTAAATTAATTATTTTATTAATATTAAGTAATGACTCTAAAATGATTTAATAAATATTTAAGCTGCATCAAATAGTAATAATAATAATAATAAATTAATGACTCAAAATATATAAAATTAAAACACTCATAGGATAACACCTTCATAATGTAATACAAATCAATAACTATAGACTTAATCAAGATTCATATCAATAAATATAACGATTAAAATAAAATAACAACTAAACAAAATCATGATCGCAAACCAAAACATTGATTAAATTTTTTGGCGGAATAACATGGGGGTAGATATCATCATGGAGATTTTTACTATACTAAATTTATGGTCCTACAATACACTGTCAAATAGTAAATCGCATAAATCATAAAAAATGTGTATAATATAAAATTTTAAAGAACATTACAATATATTTTGCAAAATATACTTACAATTACAAAGATATTTGTGGGACGTCGTTATCCAAAAAAAAAACAATAATAACACACCCTACGCGCAGGTAAATCTATTAGAGTAACTATTGACACAAATTTAAATTTCTGTAATATGACAATACAATAAGGGTATATTATCGTTTTTACAAAAGAAAAATATTAACCATCAATATAAAATAACTTGAACAAACATTTCACAATTTATGGTTATTAAAGAACACTAAGTTTAATTTGAAATAATATGTTACATTTAAAACACTTGATTCTTGATTGAAAGAAACAAATATAATAAAATCAGTCTATTTGATATGTATCCATTCATATTTCAACACTGTTACTACTATTTCGTTAAATTAAAAAAGTGGAAGAGAAAAATTCTTCAAAATTGCAGGAAAAAATATAACAAATAAATGGAAAATGACTATAGAGACAATCAATCTATTGAAGTTAAAAACGTCATATATTTAAAAATTTTAAAAATGTCGAAAATAAACAAATTAATCTTAAAATAACTAAAAATATCAAAATGATTGGAAACTATTTCAAATTTTCATGGTGGTAAAAAAATAAACAATTATTTTAATTTCTAATAGGATATTAGACACCACACACACATATATGTCAAATAATGATCTTAACAAACACAAAAATAAACTATTGACTTAATCATGATTCATATTAATAAATGTAAGAATTAAAATTATAAATAAACAAAAATCATGATCGCAAACAAAACAGTGAATAAAAATCTTAGTGAAATGATGTGTGGCAGATATAATAATAGAAACTTCTATGTCAAATTCACAGTCATAAAATACACGGTCAAATAGTAAATCATAAAGACTATGTATCATAAAAATTTTAAAATAACATGAGAAAAATTGTTCTAAAACTATACTACAATTACCAAAATAATTTTTGGGATATTGTTATCTCAAAAATAAAACAAATGATAAAAAAAAAAATTAACTCATCATGCGTGTAACGCGGATCAACCCCTAGTTAAACAATAAATAAACATGATATAATCATCCGTATCATGCATGAATCAACTAAAACTAGCTTTTCATACTCGCTTTAAAATCACTTTCACATCCAAACACATAATCACTTTTAACTTGCAATTGCCATACCTTACGGGAACCTGGGGTTGGACAGTTGCCACGAGGGCTCTTTTGCCACTAAGCTCATCAGCCAAAGATCTACAACAGCCGTCATGTCGCGTAGAACCTGCACTGAATACTTGCACTTGAATTTCTACAACACGTTCGCAGTCTGCACCGAATATATGTAGGCTACACATTTTGTATACAACTTTACAACTTTTGAAACTATCCCATCATTAACCATTAATAATCAACAATCGATTATTACTTCAAAGTCTAAATGATGACATTATCAAAAGAATGTACATACTACAGTACATATCCTCACCTTAGCCACAAGCTCCTGAAGTCTCTGAAATGTAGTATAAACTTCTCATGTTCAACTAGATCTCTGGTTGAGGCTTACTTGTGAAACAAGACAGAATTTTGTACGTAGCAAATTAAATAACTGCATTTAGGGTTTCTCGTCCATAAAGAAAGGGTCCTAAATGTCTAAATATTCCTCCAAATTAAGTATGACCAGAATTTATAGGAAGCTTGAAACGTCCTCATTCTAGTGTTATCAATATAAGCCGCTGGTTCGTTCTGATTCTCCGGAAATTCATCGTCAAAATTGTCTCCTCGTTCACTAGTTTTTAGGTTGTAACGGTTCCAAAAAGAAACACTCATAACTTTCACTTACCACCTTGGAATTGAGCTTGGTTTAGTTCTATATAAAGTTGGGTGCGAGAGCTTTCCAGTGGTATCTGATTTGCCTCCCAACTCTTTGTGATTGGATCTGAATTAGCCCCGAAAAACCTCTTTTTGCACTGCTCTTTTCTACTCTTTCTCCTTCTCTGTTTGAGTCTTTGTTCATCACCACCTTCTCTGTAAAACACAACCATGCCTATAACAGCCACAGCCTGACTTTCCATTGTGGGATCTGACCCGCCGAGATCTTTAGAGTTTCCGGCTTTGCCATCGCGTCAATGTCGTACTCTCTGTTTGCTTTCCTCCTTTCCCTCGTTTCATCCTTCATTCTTTCCTCCCTTTTTCTGGTTTCTTCCTCTCTCTCCTCTGATATGATCTCTTCTCATCTCTCGATTCTTCTTCCACTTTCTCCCTTCAGGTACTTTATATTTCGATGAAGTGGGACTACGGTTTAGATTCGGAATTTTATATCTAGAGTATTTATTAATGGCTTTTAATCAAGTTGGCCTTTCTAACTTAAACATGTATTGGACTTCAAATTTTATAATCATGTCATGGCTCAAAAGTCAAAACGGAACATCTCCGGTTCCATAAACCGGATCAGGACCGTAACATTTGGATCTGCCAGTCATCCATGAACAGGGTATTAAATGGACCGGTCCGCACCCAAACGGGCCGGCCCGCACCCAAACGGGCCGGTCCGCACCCAAACAAGCCGGCCCGCGCGGACCCATTTTTTCAGGCGGGCTCAGTGGTCCAGACCACGGCGGGCTACGATCCAGGAATATAAGGCCTAGGCCCGCTCTGCTATAATAGTTGGATAAACGGGTCGACCCGCGGGCCTAAACGGACTACCTAATTTGTCTGTTTAAATAGAGAAGAATAAAACAAGCATCTCTGTCTCCTTTCTCTGTCAAAACTGTTTGAAAAAAAAAAACACAAATCCCATCACAAATCCTCTGTAAACTCTCTAAAAATACTCAAAGGCAAGAACTTTAAACCCCATAGCAACAACAACAAAGCTAGACATACTAACATTAGCACCACCGAACCCATCTTTCTTGTGAGATTTCTTATGAAAATTACCCAGATCACCGAGCGAGTATACAAAAGGGTATTTGAGTTTATGAGTTTTGATTGTGAACAACAGAAGCAATTGAAAGAAGGGAATTGAGTGCTGATTGAAAAATTGAGATATGAGATTGGAAAGATGAAGAACTAGAGAAGAAAAAGAAGAGCGACGAGAGGAAGATCTGAGATTTGGAGGTCTGTCAAACACTCTTAGTGTCTCCAAAGGTTCAACAATATTAACAAACACCTTGTTACACTTATCTGTTTTAACAGGGAACTAGCAAACATAGCATTTGGCGGGCTGGACCGCAGACCGCGGATAACCAGCGGGCCAGACCGCACGAGACTGCAAGCCCAAATGGGCCGGACCGCGAGGCCCGCAAATTTGTGGTCCGCAAAACAAATGCCCATACCCGCATTATATGATACCCAAACGGGCCTGGATTGCGGGCCGCGAGCCCAATTGGCACCCCTATCCATGAGCATTATCACCTGGCTTTTCCTTCTCAGTTCGACTCGTTAAGAGCACCAAATTGCGTGGCTACCAAGCAAGAAACGAACTTATTACACACAGTTTGGGATTGCTAGAATAAATCTCCTGGAGGTCCCAGAACATCAGCAATCACATCTGGAAATTAACAATAATGCCTAAAACGAAAGACCTACTATGGAAAGCGGCTACGAGTGCTTTACTAATGGGAGAGTTACTTGTAGATGTAAGGATTATTTTGGGGTCATATATGTATAATCAATGTGTTAGGGTCATTATTTATAGTAGTGAAAACTTATGTAGTCACTTTAGTGTAAACTAAAAGATTTTGGGCATACGTGTTATGAAAAATTAATGTGTGGATATTTTTAGTAATTTGTAATTTGATGAAGGACCGAATTAGAAATTAATTATATATATATATATATATAAGGTTATGATCCCCACAACAACTCTAATGTACGAAATATATAAAACTCTCTGCATCCCATCAACAGAGACCTATATCTTTTTTGAGTTTGTTGTGGAAGAGTATAACCAATCCCAAAGCTAAGGCTTTTCATAATCCAAATTTATAAGCTGAAACATGGATCCATCAAGTACACTTTCACTTCAGTTTTTGTTATTCAAAAACTGGCATGAGATTATGATTTTAGAAATCTTAAAAAAAAACATTTAACAATTGGTATGAGAGCACCATGTTCAATTTCTGTTTGATAATCAGGTTTATTAGATCAAATTGAGATTTAATAATTAGGTAAAAATTTTAGATTGTTGAATCAGAATTTGTATAAGGTGTATGCTTAGATTAAGTATTCTGGAATCTGTGGTTTAGGTTTTGGTATTAAATCTGGAATTAATATTTGTTTAAATATAGTTTTAAGGTATATTGTCAGATTTGTTTAAACACAAGATCTAAGCAAATTCGATCTTACAAGTTTATGTTCATTGTGGGGGTCGGATTCCACCCTTTCAAGGTTTATACTTAGAAATAATCTCGAAGTATTTTCCTAGCTGATGAGAAATGTTCATAAGCCGAGCTAAAAATACTAACGCTCGGAATTTGCCTAGCTGGATTTCTGTTTAGCTGAAGTCTCGCCTAGCTGAAAATACTTGTTCATATTTTCCTAGCTGAATTTCTGTCTAGCTGAAATCCATCGCAATCAGAACTTGCCTAGCTGGATTTCTGCCTAGATGAAATCTTGCCTAGCTAAGAATGCCAATACAGAAAATGCCTAGCTGGATTTTTGCCCAGCTGAAAACCCAGCTTGTCAACATTTCCTAGCTGAAAATCATGCCTAGCTGGAATCATGCCTAGCTGAAGTACAAGATCGCAAACATTCAACGACACTTACGATCGAACAACCACGACCCAAGCTCAGAACACGAGATCTGACCCGAGCGACATCATGGGCCGATCTGGACACTCGACGCCAGTTGGGCCGACCTAGATGCCACACGATGGGCCGAATTGGATGCCCCACGGTCGGCGGAGCCGACCTGACCCATGGACGGCTAGACGGGCCGAGCTCGATCCTCCATAGCATAATGGGCCGAGCTGAATCCTTTGTGGGCGTGATGGGCCGAGCTGAGTCCATCGTGGTGTGATGGGCTGAGCTGAGTCCATCATGGCATGATGGGCCGAGCTGCACTCCTGATGAGCCGAGCTGACTTCCTCGATGTATCGTGGCGTGATGGGCCGAGCTGACTTCCTCGATGTATCGTGGGCCGAGCTCGGAACAGTTAACCCAACGGTGCAGTCGCCGAGCGAGATAGATATGAATCACGAGTGGATCTAGAGGATAAGGAAAGAAACTGAAGATAAATACGAATTTTCTTTATTCTCTTACAGCTAGGGTTGATTGTAATCTCTATATAAAGAGAATTAGTGGTTCATTTTGAGGACATCTTTTCGATGCAAGAGAACACTGAGACTTTCTCACGTGATCTTTTGTACTTCAGCAATAAAGGAAAAACACTTGAACATTTTCTCGTATCCGATAGTTCATTTCCATAGAAAGTTACGATCCCCAAAAGTTACTTTACAAGTTTTATTTGTGAGAATTTTGGATCTCACAATTTGGCGCCGACTGTGGGGAATCATAACTTTCTGACTCAAAGAATTTTTGGGTCACGAACCACGCCACCATGGTAGACCCAACCGTTTCGAATCCAGCGACCAACACCAACATGCTGTTCGGCATGCCCGGTGAGACCACCGTCATACCACCTACAGGCAACAATCCATCGGGCGCGAGCGTCATCGGAGTCACAGATCCACCTCCAAGAACCGATGCTAACCCGACAACTGAACCAGTGACTCTGAACACCATGGCGGCCATGTTGGAAAGGCTAGCCAGAAGGGTAGACGAGCAGGACAAGGTCAACCTCGCACTGACAAAAAATGTGGGAGCACTGACGGACATGCCACGAGCCCGGAAGGCGACGAGGAAGGTCACTTTCACCCCACGCCGACTGGATTACTCGTCTCCTGGAGCAGACCACCAACCAAGCAGCATGTTCCCACAAATTCCTGTCGGAGCCAACGCCGATCACCCAGTGACGCTTGACGACCGAGAAAGGCCAGCTGGCGACGACAGACACCCCCCGGTCCACTGATTCTCAAAGACGATGAGATCGATCAGATGCTGGACCAGACCAGGCGTCAGACCACCATTCGCGGCCGTACGATAGCAGACCAATGCGAAGAGGACGGTCGATACGATGACTTCGAAGATGAAGACTACTACTCAGCCCAGAGGGCAGAAATCGCGTAGATGAAGGCTTCACTGGTTAGAGCCGAGGCAACTGTGCGAGCGGTGCGATCGGAGGTTCACATGGCAACAAACAAAGGACCAGAGATTAACCGCATGATGGAGGAGGCCCAGACGAATCCATTCACTCCTCGCATCGCTGAAGCCAGATTGCCTAGCCCCGGGAAGATCAAAATTCCAGAATACGAAGGCACCACAGACCCGAAGAGGCACCTCACGGCGTTCGCCATAGCTATGAACCGAGTCAACTTCCCTTCAGGACAGAAGAACGCCGGATTTTGCCTACTTTTTGTTGAACACCTGAAGGGACCAGCACTTCAGTGGTTTACTCGGCTCCCCCGAAACTCGATCGACAGCTTTGACGAGCTGTCGACAGCATTCTTAAAACAGTACTCCATATTCATGGGAGTAGACACGACAGATGCCGACCTATGGAGGCTGGAGCAGAAGGAGAACCAGCCGCTTCGCGAGTTCATCGTGAAGTTTAAGTTCATCCTCTCGCAAGTTGACGGCATCAGTAATTCAGCTGTGCAAAGAGCCTTGAAACAAGCGCTATGGTACACGTCCGAATACCGCAAGGACATCGAAGACGCACTTCACCGAGCTAACGGCTTGATATGTTGCATTTTAGGACTAATTTCATGGTTATTTTACATTCATTTTGATCTAGTTTTGACTCATTTGTTGATAGTTTACTTTGCATTTGGCTACTTTGTGCATTTAGACTTGCATTTAGTACTTAGACTTGCATTCTTGCATTTGCATAGCATATTTGCATGATTTAGGTACTTCTTGAGCTATTTTGGACATGGTGGGACTTGGGCAAGGTGCACAAAGGATCAAGAGATGAGCAAACAAGCAAAGGATCAAGCAAAGATGAAGGAAGAAATATGACTTTCCCTGTGTTACTGGCATCGGGTACCACCCGATATGTTGCATTTTAGGACTAATTTCATGGTTGTTTTAGATTCATTTTGATCTAGTTTTGACTCATTTGTTGATAGTTTACTTTGCATTTGGCTACTTTGTGCATTT
>OVAP01001644.1:0-22813 GCA_900406295.1 Aurinia saxatilis | reverse complement strand
ATATATATATATATATATATATATATATATATATATATATATAAATTAGAGTGTTAAGTAGGGTACTACTTTTATGATGATTTTATTGGAACAAAAAGTAATACACAATACTAAAAATTCCAAATTTGCAATGATTCACAGATTACGTTACAAAATTATAAATTATTGGGTTCATAAGGTATCAAAAAACTATTATGCACCCTCTAGTTCATAATTGAACTACTTTAATTAAGAGTTTCATACAATTCACATTTTGCTAAAAATTAGTTTCTTAGAAACACAAAAAAAAAAAAAAANNNNCTAAAAATTAGTTTCTTAAAAACAAAAAAAAAAAAAAAAAAAATTATATACATTAATACAGAGTATTATATAGGGAAATTTGGGTGAATGGTACCTTTTTAAAGGTTATTTGTGAAATGTGATTTTTTATGGCCTTTGTGAATTGATACCTTTTATCTGTTAAATGACTATTATAACCTTAAATTCAGTTTTTGTTTGGTAACAAAATTATAATTCAATTCTAATTCAGATTTAATTTTGATTTGGTTTTGTTTATTTAAATTCAAAATTTTCCTTTTTGTATTTGTATATTTTGTTTTTAACAAAAGAAAAGAAAAAAATAAATAATTAAGTACCCAACGTCGATTAAAGACTTTTTGACTTGTCTAATTTTGTTTGTCAGTTTTCCATGAAACGTATCCATCGTTCATGTTCATTATTCATTGTTCATGGAATATATTCATTATCCATGTAATGTATTCATCGTCCATGTTTATTATTCATTGTCCATGAAATGTATTCATCATACATGTGTATTATTTAGTATCCATTAAAGGTATCCATCATACACACCTTGTATCCATCATACACACTTTGCATCCCATTACACACATCCATCGTCCATGTTTATTATTCATTGTCCATCAAATGTATCTATCATATATGTGCATTATTTAGCATCCATTAATGTATTCATCATACACGCTTTGTATCCGTCATACACACTTTGCATCCATTTCACTGGTTTGTTCGTCTTTTGATCCAACAATAACGATTTGAAAACCATTTTCATCCACCATTTTTTTAAATGTCTTTGAGAGATAACGAAATCTCAGAACAAACTAGGTTAGAAGAGGAGCACGTGATAGGTAAAAAATGAGATATTTTAATAATTAATTAAATCTTTTAAGAATCCTTTGTTTTAATTGAATTATTACAATTACGAAATTTGAAAAGGAATTTTTTTTCAAACCAACACATAAACTGATATTATAAAATCAAACCAATTCAAGACTAAAATTACCATTATGAACTAAACAAAAAATGACCATTTTCTCCTATTTTGTTTTAAAAAAGCACCTATTGCAAATTAACCTTTGAAAAAGTGTCTCTTTCACCAATTGTTTCTATTATATATGCATTCGGTATTACAATTTATCCCAAAATATGAGATAACACCCTCAATCAATAATATTTACATGAATCATTCATTACCTTATATTCATAACTATTATAAATATAGGATTATTCAATTACAAAAATATAACTGAATAATGAATTTAGGAAATATAAATATTAAATTTAGCACTCGAATACCCGCGCGGCAACGCGCGGGTTGGCAACCTAGTATATTGTAATATTAAACAGACTTCATTTTATTTGTTTTTTTATCTAGCATTGAAGGGTCCTAACTAACTATTAGCTATATTCAGTTTTGTAAGGTCTTTCATATCCTTTTTATGCTTTTGTTTGTAGTTTCGCCCCCCCCCTTTTTAGTTGTAAAATAATATAATTTTAGACTTTCAGTGTACGTATGGAATGTAATAAACTGATCATGAATATTATTTAGTGGCGGGAAAAACTGTGGTAACATTTTATTTAATAAAAATACTTCAAAATATCAAATCATCTCACTTCTACAATCTCACTTTTTTTTTGTAGTATAGCCAATTTGAAATACATATGTGATGAAATTTATGTTCACAACTTAATTTGTTGATTTTTTGCCCGTTCAGATTTTCTAGACATATTGAACAGTCTCCTTCATCTTCTTGCGTAGCCACTGCTTGTGTGATTTCTAAATCTCCAATAAGCATCTCAAATAAATGATTGGTTAACGAACCTGATGTTGCTTCATCGGTGTTGTGAATGTGAGGTAGAAGTTGATGATCTCTTTGAAGATGTTGTCATTTGGTAAATAGTATTTGATTGTTGGAGAAAGGGATTGTATAGTGTTATTTTCTTGACAATGTGGCCGAGTAAGTTTTAGGTAGAGATCATTTGAGTTTGGTAGTGGAGTTGTAATTCTCTCTAAATATATTTAGAAAATTACAACCATTGTAGAATTGGTAGCTATGAAAACTGATAGATATTTGGAAACTTGGATGTATTGTTCTTATGTGAGTTGTTGCTATTTATATTGTTTGTAGAATGTGTAGCAATTATTCCTTGATTTTTTTTACTATACCATCTTAAATTTGTTTTAATTGTAATTAAGACCTATATTGATTTTGATATTTGTGTTGACCATGAGTTAGGGACATTAAAATTGTCTTTAAGACATAATATTTTTTTGTCATGGACTTAACTAGACTTTGTTGACCTGACACAGGAATGTGAACAAGTAAACTACATAATGAGAACACAAATTTGTTAGTAATTTTGCGACTAATATCAAATTGATTAGGTTCCGGTAGGTACTTCTACATCTAAAAGTTATAGGCATGCATATCTTAGCAAAAAGGTTTAAGTCATGTATTGAAATGATTAATTATATGTTAAGTCGTATAATTTTTAGCTTTAATGAAGAGAAAGTTTTGAAGGAAATTAATATTTTATAAAGTCTTTCTTTTAATGTAAAGGAATAAAATGTTGCTCAATAATAAAAATATTGGAATCGTCTAATATTATTGCATTGTAATATTGAAAAAGAAATTAGGAATCATCTTCAAAATGTGCCTTTCTTAGTCTTGGTTTGCTTTGAAAATTGTTTTTTTGTTTCTAGTTGAAGATTTCCTAGGAGGTATTTTATTAAAATGTTATTACCATTATTTGTATAATGTTAGAAAAATATTAGAGATACATATTCTATCTTGAAAAGTCTTTGGATTTATGCTTGTGACCAAGATGGTGATGCGTTCAAGTTTTTGCATACATAATTTTCTTCGAAAATCTGTTACTTTCTCATCCTAGAAAATTAACCGCACCATTGAGTTCCTATTTAAACATATTTTTATGTGAATTTGCTTACGAAAATATAAAGTAGAGCTTAATTTTTTAAAGAACATTATAAATATAAAATACTGTTGCATTATATTATAAATGGACACAAACAAGGAGTACATGCATGGAAGAGCATCATGGGCTGTGAGAAAAGATTGGAGGAGGAGGCTAGGCTTTTTGTTTCAATTGGGAGTAGTTACAGTTTTTGTTTGCATAAGTTGTTAAAAAAAGAAAAGTTAAAACATAAATTTGTTTCATTTGGGAAGAGTTACACTTGGGTTTTTTGGTTTGGATAAATTGGTAAGAAAAAAGAGGGACACTTGGCAGCTTCTCAAAGCTTGCTGAAAAGTGTAACCGTTCTATATTACGTAAGATAGTTAAATTTCTTATTATAATATTTGTAGAGAACTTGCTCATCAAGTTTAAACTTTGTATATATATATATATATATATATATGTCTAATGGCTAATCAATAAAACTTGAGCAACCCATGTACTACTTCTAGGTTTCTCCAAACTTGACATGGTATCAGAGCCTTGATCATATTCCTTTGAGTTATGGTTTTATTATCTTCGACAATAGTCACATGCTTAAGACTTTGTTCAATTATTGGCGATTTGCCATTAATGATTTTGATCGTTATTCTTTGATTTGATCAACTCTAATTTGATTATACTATCAATTAGTTTTTATTGATCATTAACATGATTCGATTTTACTCATCTATTCTTATCTTCTAATTTTATGATTTTATGGTATCAAATTATAAAGTTACCTTTACATATTTTATTATTTATTTACTGAAAAAAGAAAAAAAAAATTGCCGTAGGTTTTGGTTTGCTTAAATCAAGTTCTAGTTTTGATTATAGAGAAAGAAAAAAGAAACGTTTTCTTACATTATATTATTATTACGAGTTTTCTTTTCATATACTTAATGTTATTAATCATCTTTATTATTACTATATTATTATTGGAAAAAAAATTGACCTTACGTAGTAGGTCTGGTTTTGATTACTTAAGAAAAGAAAGAAAGAAAAAGTTTTAAAATAAATTTATTATGGTTTTTAGTGCTTTTCTAAACTATTTTATTATTTTATTAAAAAAAATTAGACGTTGACGTTGTTTAATGGATTACGTCCCTTTGTCTATATGGAGCAAATATATTTGCTCGTTACTCTCTACCTCGCATCACGATGGTTGATGGCTTTGTGAAGACGACAACTACATCCAATCAAGTCTTTTGCCAATTACTTTAACTTACAACAAGGAAGAAGCCCCATTAAATATTTGATTTTTTTTGAAGATTTCAAGTTATTTGAAGCACGGGGAGGAGACCCCATTGAAATCCAAACGATATACAGCGTGATGGATCATTATGACTTTTGGAAGAGATTCCATGATTTTGAAGAATCAGTTGTCTAATCTCATACATGTTTTACCGTATGAGCTTGCGGGAGGGTATTAGGATATCTAGGAGAGATCTCCTTTAACATATGGAAATAATGTTATTATAGAATATTAAAATTTATAGAATATTAAGATTTATGTATATTCTCATATTGCTATATAGTTAAATTTCCTATTCTAATATTTGTAGATAACTTGCTCATCAAGTTTAGACTTTGTATATATATGCCTAATGGCTAATCAATAAAACTTAAGCAAACCATTTACTACTTCTATGTTTTTCCGAACTTGACAAATAGCGAGAGAAAAGAAAGTGGAGAATTATGGGTAGTAAGATTTGGAGAAGATGACAATCTTGTTGGACAAGATGTCATTTTGAACGAAAGCCAGCACTAACCACAAGTACCAGGATGACCAAGGGAACCACCGTGACGAAAAGACAATGGCCAAGCATCGTCATTTCTGTCAAGGACCTCATGGTCGTTGAATCGGTATTTTTTTCTATTGCTTCGGAGATTTAAGAGCTTGAAATTTATTTATGGCTCCAAATTAGGGGGTTTATTTGTTCATGGATTTTATTTGATTTGAAAACCCATTCAAAATTATGTGTCATTGTATCTTTAATTTCAAAATTCTTATTAAAATAAGTGTTATCCGTTCTATGATTCCGAAATATTAGTTAAATCAATCCAAATGAGGTGTTATTCAATCTATGATTTTTAAATTCTAATCCAAATTAAGTATTATTCAATTGTAATAATTTCTCTACAAATTTGGTTTTATTATGGATTTTGATGGATTTGAAAGGATTTCAAAGTTAGAAATACAAATGTTCAAATTCAAACCATGTTATTTTTGAATGAATTTATAAATATAAGTGAAGATGATTAATTTTTCATCGAATTTCTAAATCTTATATAAATCTTCAAATCCACTAAAATACAACAATCAATAACGCAAATATGCACATATCTTGGGCCTTAAGCCCTTAATCATACGGTGCTATTTCTTTATAGTCATTAACACTTTTTGAGAATTGTTTTTATATTTATCATTTGGTAGTCACTGATTTTTTTTTTGGAAATCCAAAAGTAGTCCAGTCTTCACGCCCGAGACAATATTGAAGCTTTAGTGATTTCTTTAGAAGCTGAACAATCTTCAGATTTTCTTTGTTATTCTAGGGGTTTGAGTCCTAAGAAAGATCTATTGAAAGCGTATAAAGCTTAAGAAGTATTTTGAAGACAAAAGAGCATCGAGAGATGGTTGAAGAATGGAGATACAAACATTAAATTATTCCATGACTATGTGAAAGGAGCTAGAGCAAAGTGTGTAGGCAAAAATTCACACAACCACAACTTGTCTACAAAACCTTTAGGGTTCGTCGGCTCTTTTGATGTGAATCGCTCGAAAGTAAAGAAACAGAAAGCAATGGAAGAAAGTGGGGTTGTTTATCGATAGAATTCTCAAAGGTTACAAGTGCTAAGAGATTTCGAGATGATCTAAGACTTACGACCTTAGATTCTATATATACTCTTAGCTAAACCGCCTTAAGTCTTGAGATTTTCTTTTTCCACCGTGGGCCATCTTCCATTTCCTTGTCGATGAGCTATAGATTCGATTCCTTTTCTTCGATAGTCTTTGGGACAATTTCTTTTTCTCCGAGATACTTTGATGATAATTTTCTCGAATCTTCTAACTTGACGGCACATGGCTTTTCTCGTATGATTTCTTGTCGGAAGACGGTGATGGGCTAACAATCGGGCTGTTTAGCTAGTTGTGAGTGTGTCTGGGCCCACAAGATTTTTTGATAATCTCGTGAGTCGTATGCGTTCGGATAGTCACCTCGTTAAAAACCTTAACAAGGAAACCCACTTTGGAAAATCCTACCAAGGGAAAAAGAGTATGACCATGAAGATCTTTGTCGATCGTATGATGAAATGTTCGTCGTAGGTCTTAAGTTTTTGTTAGAACTAAGTCGTTTGATATACTAAGACCCACATGATGACTTGAGTCGTATAATCGTAATGAGTACAAACCTGCGAACCATGCATGATCAATTTGGCTCGCTAGACGTGTCGAGAGACTTGGCTCGCGGGTCGTGTCGAAAGACTTGGCTTGCGGATTGAATTGATGACTTTCTAGGCGGGCCATGTCGTTAATTGCGTGTCCGATTGATCATCGATGGATTGAATTGGATTTGTCGAAGATCTTTCGAGACCCACATTGGAGTTGGCCCGCGGATGTCGATGAACAGCCTGTCTTGGCCCGCGAGCCACGCGTGGAGTTGAAGCTCGCGAGCTATGAAGAAGATGTGTCCCGCGAGCCACGTTCAACACGTAGCCCGCGAGCTACGAAAGAGACATGGCCTGTGAGCTACATATGGTTGTCGTAGCTCGCGAGCCAAAGATGGAACGTGGCCCGCGAGCTATGTTTGGCCGTCGTAGCTCACGAGCCAACGAAGGAACGTGCTCCGCGAGCTACGTTCACCTGTCGTAGCCCACAAACAAACTGGTTTTGATTCATGGTCTTGATCCTCTGTGGGTTCAATTTCATGTGCGAGAGTTCAATCGACCATCGAGAGATCAAGTTAGTCTCGTCGAAAACCTCTCAGTACCCATGACGAAGACTTGGCTAGCACATTTTTTTTTGAAAGGTTGTGGTCGGGACCTACAATTCACTCGTGTATACGGATCAATCGGACCAAGCTCGATGGTCGGTCGTATACTTTTCGTAGGATCTATGGCCTGCAGGACAAGTTCGGAGCCTTGTCTAGTGAGTCAAATTGGCTGTGGGCCACGAGCAAGCTTGAAGACTTGGCTCGCGAACCAAGTTTGATCATTTGGCCCGCGAGCCAAGCTTGATCACTTGGCTCGCGAGCCAAATTTGATTGTTTGGCCCGCGAGCTAAATCTGCTTGCACGCGGGCCTCACTCAATTTCTTGGCTCGCTGGATGTTGTCGTGAGCTTATCCACGGGCCAAGTTTGGTCCATCGATTCGTGTTTTGTCGATTATGGGATTCATGATGGTCGTAGCGTGCATGCTTGTCACGATGAATACACATTGCAAACGATCGGCCATCGATGGCGGTTCATCGAGCATTTGTCTTGATGGATATGCATTGCAATTGATCGATGGTCGAGGATAGTTCATCAAGCATTGCAATGCTCGATAGTTTGGATGGATATGCAAGTCGTGAGCCGTAGGCGTTAACCTTTTTATGCTATCAATCTTTGGGGGTAGAATCCGACCCCCACACAAGGAATTTTATAGAGAATCTTAAGGATAAAAATGGATTATTTCATAGGGCTGATGCATCAAAAGGTTAAGTTCCTGCTTTTTTTCCCAGCTTGTTTACTTCTTCGCACTAAAAGTTTATTGTCTCTGTTCCTTCATCCTCCTCCTTACAATGACACGTCTTCATTTTTTTTGTTTCTGTTGATTTCTTGTTACTGACTTTAGTTTCCAAACCTCTGGTTTCATTTGTATTTGAGTGTTTTATATCTTCATTCTCCTCATGTTCTCTATCTTCATCCATAACCACAACTTATGAGGCTTTGTGGTGTTCTTCGAGCTTTTAATTCGAAATCTTCATTTACATTCTCTGTTATCTCAGCTTCTAACACTTTCTTTACAACTTCATCCACATTTGCATTATAATCTCCACTAAAACTGCAAAGAGCATTATAGTACATAGAAAACCACTGAAATCTGAATGGAAAGGCAATGTAGTCTAAAAGATACTGTAGGTTTGCAAAAATCGAATTAAGAAAAATTGCAAAATGTATTATGATAAAGATAAAAGCGCATTACAACATATTTAAAGACGTTATTTAAATAAGCATAAATCACGGAGGCAAGATATGATACATCTCTCCTTAATTCAATAAATCAGCCGAATTTTACTCTGACTCAAAGCGATTTATGAATCTCATGATACAACTGATCATAAATTAATACTAGAGCACACGAGTAGCAATTCAAGCTAACTTGATCTATGGTATACTCTCGGATATAATAAACTAAAAGACACACTTACTTGCTTGGACGAACTAAGAGAGAGACGAGAGAGAGAGAGAGAGAGAGAGAAATTTGGTACTGGGAGTTTTATGTGTTTTAGAGTTTGAGAAATAATGAGAGGCGAGTTTCTTTACTTATAGTCGAACGGACAAGGGTTTCGGTCGAACATTCTAGGAGGATTCCACAATTTTTTGAATCTGGAAAAGATTTGGAGTGATCCCCAATTCTATAAAAGCCGGTTACAAAAAATGGAAAATTTCCAGAAAATTCATTGAGCAAAAAAATGACGAATCAATTGTCCAAATATTACTTGGACGAGGCGATAATTCTGCAAACCGTGCCCGGCCCGGTTCGGCTTGGTGTGTGGGGAACCTTTCCTCTCTCTCTTGACACTTTTGAAACTTGTTAAGAGTGCAACTACACATAATTTCTGATGTGGGATAAATTCCCAACCATCCCAAGTTGCTCAATTTACACCTTATTTCTCATTCAAATCAACTTTGTTTTTGACTTGTGAGTACACCATCTTGTAATGCTCATTACCAGCTTTCCAACGCACTCTCGACCAGACCATTCCGATTAGCCTTTTAGCCGGAATGTGGCTGGTAAGTCTGTGGAAAGTACTTTTGTAAAAAAATCTGCAATTTTCTGACACTCTCTGAAATTGAGTTCTAGCAGATACCGCAAGAGAAGTGTTGTAGAGGGTATTTATAGATAGCAATGGCCATTTTCCCTAAATTTAAACACAATATAGAATAGTATCCCTTTGCATTAGTTACTGGATTATCGACAGTAATTAGTCACAGCCATGGGGAATTTACATAACATCCTTTAGGTTCAAGCAATTTGAATTCACATAGCTTTGGTTATGTTCAAGCATTTTAAATTGTTGTTATTATTGCGCCCAACAACAAAAATGGACAGACCTTTAGTACTAACCTTTCTTACAAGACACCTCATGTCTTTTCCCAACAACGCCGAGGCTGTCCTCAATCTTTCTAAGCAAATGAATCCAGATACTCCCGCTTTGATACTTTCTCATCTTCTTCAGCTTACTCCTCATCCCAAAAGTCGTGTTATGGCTGTTGTTGTTCTCCGAAAGTTACTTATTGATAGTGATGATATTTTACCGCTTTTGAATATGATTTTTCGGTGTTTTTAATAAAGAAACTATTTGATTTGAAACATAAACTACTGGATTTCATATTTTTCTGTTTGTAAAGTGTTTTCGTGAAAACAATGCATTTTAGGTTACAAATGGGCACTTTCTACTAAGTCCAACAAGTCAACATCAGAAGTCAAGGCCCGGATGAAGGAGATGTTTATTTTGGAATGACGTGAGGAGTTAGGACAACCAAGTCACGGGAGTTAGCTGTCACATGAGCTTGGAATCAAGTCATTAGCCCTCAGGAGTAGGAAGTTAAGCCCAAATCAGTGAAGGTGTATCCAGAAGCTCGCATGAAATGAAGGCCCAATCGATCGGACTGGAGGCCCACCGATCGATCGAAGCCCATAATCTCAAGGAAGCTTCGAGAACAAATTCAGATATATACCGTTGCATTTGGGGAGATATTAGATTACATTGGGATAATCACTGAAGATACTGAATCTTCAGAAACGAGTATGAAGATATCAATCGATCGAAGAAGATAGCTACGACCGATCGATCAGAAGAGGATAATCACAAATATTTTTATTCCTATCCAAATCTTCCTCCTGATTCATCTCGACTCTATACCCGACTCTCTCCCCTATAAATACCGGCGAATTAAGCCAGAGAGAATCATCAGAAAACACTCAAAGGCTTCTAGGCATCCAGCCTAATAGTTTACCAGTTTCTTTACTTTTATTGCTTTGATCATTGCTTCAAGCACGAAGTTTGTAATCTCTGCATTCCAGAGAAGCTATTCTGAACCCTCTTTTAATACAAGCAATTTTCATTGTCATTATGTCTACTTTTACCTTGTCTGAGTAGTCTTTTAGTTAGGAATAAGGTTTTGCTAGGAGGAATCATGGTTTTGGTAGATAGGCAATATGATTGTGTAATGAATAGTTTATAGGCTTACTTTCATATCAGATCTTAGTATAAATAATAGGATAAACTGGCTACTAATACACCACTTAGAATAAGAGATCCAGAATTTGATAGTGAAAGCTTTACTATTCATAATTTAGTAGAATTTTATTTCCTGAACTTAATGCCTAGACTAATTGGTTGATCATCCCATAAGTTCTCTTTCTTAAAAGATATATGTTTGAGTTAACTCGGATAGCACTTGAACTAGACTGGCTAAGCTTGACCATAAGGATAGTCAGTTATTAGTGATTTCAACTATATAGTCTAAACTAGGATTTACATAGATTAGTACCCTGAATAATTCAAACCGTGATCCTCTGATGCATTACCTGACTTCCTAACGCTTTTTATCAGTGAACTTTCTCACATTTTATTTGATTTTAGCATTTTAAGGCATTGACCTATCGATCGCATAATCTGCCATCGACCGAAAGATGTCCCGATCGATCGACCAGTTGACACTGCCGATCGACCAAAACCAAAAACACTTTTCATTTTGGTGTGGATACGATACCTAAGTACTACTGCGAGACCTGTGCACTTGCAGGAAATATTTTTGGCAAAAACTAATCCCCATCACTTACTCACTATGATGCTTATCTATGGTAGAGACTTTCGTTATCCACTGATCAATCTTGTCTTAAATCCTTGAGATAATGGTCCGTATAATAATTAATCTTAACAATATCTCATAGTGGGATTCATTAAGATTAAAGAAAATTAATTAGATTGGCCGGACCAATTCTGGTCGGCACAATTTCAGATAAGATCGAACAGGTCTAGTATCGGACCGGAATGATTTCAGATAATATTGATCATGCCTATTGTTGGGGCGGATCGATAATTTAGGTGGCTAGCGTGTCCTAGACTCTAATACCATGTGAAAATATAAAAAATGTATATTGTTGAGGGTAATATTTTGATACAAGATAATAATTAGGCATATATATATATATATATATATTATTTAACATTGAAATAGTGAGAAATCTTCCTAATCTCATCATAATAGGATGTCTTTGAGAATATTTGCTGGTTGGGCTTCACGTTTTTCACTTCATAACAAGATACATGTTGATAGGACTGATATTTTACCACCTTTTGCTATAAATTTCAAGTACTTTTGATAATAAAACCAAATGATTTCAGGATAAATGTTATGATTTTCACCAGTTTATAGTTTCAAAGTCCTTTCCGAAGAAATAAGCATTTTAGGTACAAAGATGGACATTCCTCGCTCGAATCAGAAATCCGGTGCGGGATTAGGACCTCAGATGAAGATGATACGCATATTGGATTGAAATGAACTTTGGAGACAAGGAAGCCACGTGCGTTAGCTGTCACATGGGCCTGGGATCAAGTCATTTGACCAATAAGCCTTGGAACTGCAGCCCATTTAAGTGAAGCCTTCTGAAGCCCATTATCTTCAGGCCTAATCGATCGATCATCAGAGTGACTGATCGACCAAAAAGAGATAACTACTGAATACTTCTAAAAACTTTGCGAGATCACTCCATATATTCAGGCAATATCCGAAGACAACATAAAGCGTTTGAGAAGATTCAGGAGATAACGAAATGGATATCTACTGAGCGAAACGATCGGGGAATCCCACGGCGACTGATCGATCAAAAGAGATAAACTCAAATATTCTGATTCTCTCCAGCTGATTCGATTCTATCACTTCATTGAAGCCCGCAGACGTCCTCCACCCTCTATATAAAGAGACCTCTCATCTCTGAAAAGGGGTGTGCCTCTCCACTATACCAAAACTCTAAGAGAGAGCACTTTACCTTCAAATCTCTTTAAAGCTTTAATTTTTTTTTTCATTTCTATAGTTGCTAGGGGAGATAATCTCTTGTATTTGAACCCCTGTTTCTATATATTGCATGGTTATTTTGCTCTTCATGGTTCTTTCATCTATGTTAGAGTGATTTGATCGTTGGGATCAAGGTTTTCATAGTTGCATGGTTTGGTAGATAGATTGTTTTCTGGTCATTTGAAAGAACTTTATATTTACTAGAATTAATTGAGAATTGTTAGTTTGATCACCTAGCTTTTCATAATAGATTCACTTCGGTAAAACACCATTAGGCAGAAGATCTGACGAGTAAATGATAAGGTATACATGTGGGATCTCGACAAGAGAGTCATGTGTATGGTTAACATATCAATTCTTTAGTAGAAATCATGACTGCCCCTTTGTTGAGGTCATGTGCTTTATGCTTGAATAGGATTGAGTCAGGAAGACTTCAATACGAAGGCTGCTTACAGATCTGAATAATCCGGCCTGTATTTCTAGAGAAATACCTTATTCCCAACACTTAGCTTAATTGCATTTTAACCGTTTTCATTTTGCATCAGTAGTTTCTTAGATTTCATTAAAAACCGTTACGACCGATTGATCGACTATTCACTCGATCGATCAAAACCCCCAAAAATCATATTTGCATCTTAGCTCGATTTGAATCCCATAAGCTTGCAGCGTAGCAATTCCTTTCTCTGTGGATACGATCCTGAAGTACTACTGCGAACTTGTGCGCTTGCAGGTAATATTTTGGGCGAAAAGTAATCCCCATCAAGTTTTCTGGTGCCGTTGCCAGGGAAAGGTTGATTTATCGTTGTTACCTTCAAGCTTCAGACTAGAATCCAGACTTAGAATTTCCCTTTCTGCATTTGTTTTGCATTTATCTCTTATTTTCAGTATATTTAAATTTTCAATTTTTGCAATATCCCTTCTTTTAATTCAGGTACTAGCTTGAAGAAGAATGGACAACATGGCTATAGAATGCACAAGGAATCCATATTCCTGTACCGAGGAGTTACCGGAAATATCATTTGCATGTTATCAACGAATGAAAAAGATGATGCAGGAATCAGAAGCAAGACTAGAAGACAGATTCAGTAGAATAGGCGAAGGGCGAACAAAGACCTTAAGGCTGATCAAGGAACGAGGCTGATCCTCTGAACTCGAAGAGGAGAAAACAGCACAACTCAGCCCACATGATCCAAGTTCTTATGCCGTACCACTTATGAATGTCTTTAATTTGCCTAAACCTGATTATATTGTCATAGATACATCATTTGAAGACTATGCATATACTCTGGAGAGTAAAGACAGAAAGATCAAGGAAAAACATGAGGAGATTACATCACTTAAACGAAGAATAAAGGAGCTTGAGCAGGAAAATGAAGCACTCCAAAGAGTAACACTCACTCCCTTTACATCTTTTAAAACTAACGTCTCTTCTGAGTTCTATGATACATGCCTGGAAGATTGCTTCGCCTTTGATTACATCATGATGGGAGTTCATAAAATTCAAAATGAACACACCATCGATCAAACACATGAAGTCACCGATCGATCGCATAAGAATGAAGAACACGTTGGAAGGATCCAGATGACTTCGGACTCTAAGATCATCGATGAGAAGTACTCACCGTTCAATTGCCTGGACGCACCACATAACCTAAGCAGCATAAGCACGGAAGGTTACAAGCCCAAGGAATCAAAGAAAGAATCAAAGAAAGACTTCATTGCCACTCTCAACGCACTTCAAGACACATTTAGTGGAGGAGTCTTTGATGACGCTTCCTCTGATGAAAATAAAGAAGAACCAGAGGTATTCAACTCTTTAATAAACCCATATACTCTTAAATTTTCATGAATCAATCACGGTGAAAAGGCATTCTTTCGAGAAAGAGGCCATACAAATTTTTTATGGAGATCCTATAATGAATCATGGATCAGTTGTATTGACAGTGGACATTGTTAAAAACAAACTACCTGATCAACTTCGAGACAAGGATTCAATGAATCAGCTCATTTCACCTGCGCGGTGAATGTCAAGCTAAAGATGTAAACATAAGCAAAATTCAGGTAAGTACTGTTAATATTCTCTACTCTAATTTGTTTTAAGTCATTTTGCAGGGGCAAAACCATAAAAATGTGGAAAGGAATGGAGACAACTATTTGATCGATCGAACACAGTGGAAATCGATCGAGCAAATCACCATTCGATCGATCGCCAGAACACTGATCGATCAAATGGCAGGTAGGTTCGCGTGCCAGTGACGCGTGCGTGATGCTCACGCACCCGACACCCTTCTTCTTCAAACCCTCGACTGTCCTTTTCTTTATACCCCAAACAAAATAAAATATCCCTTTTCGATTTTCTCTCTAAAAAATCGTTTGAATCGATCGATTCAAAGCCTGAGTCCGCTCGATTTCAACTCCTCTTTCTAACCTAACTATCAATTTCAATCCAAAACCAAGGTAAGTGTTCGAATCTGGAATTTTTAAAATTCGGCCATAGGTAGGAAATTCGATCTTTAGGTTTAGTCAGTGATTATCTTGCAAAGTTGCTTTAGCAAAGTTGTTTGCATGATAGTTTAGCTTAGTTTTATGCCTTAGATTCATTGTTTTGTTGAAATTTTAAAAATTGCTATATTTAGATTTATAGAAAAGACAGATTGTAAAATTTCTTTTTTTATTTTTGCATAAATTAGCTTGTAAAATCTAGTTGATCATGCTATTTTTAGAATATTTTTAGAAGTTGTGGTTAATTTTAAAAAAAATTATTTTAGATTAAATAGATGATTTTGGTAGAAAATAAAAAGTTAAATTTTAGCTTAAATAATCATCTCAAGTTTCAGTTACTGTTTAATCTTCTAAGTTCAAGTTTCATTTTTAGGATTTTTACGAATATTTTAATACACTTATTATCACTATTTAATATACTGATATTTACAGATGGCTAGACGTTCAGAGAGACTAGCAAGCCAATACGAGGTTGCCTCCTCTAGCACGAGGAGTGAGACCATGGCTCCACGGGTTACACCCGTCAGGAAGCTATATGGACTGGCATTTACGGGCATCGGGCCGGTGTTCAAGGGTGCCGCCCTACGGAGCCAAGCCTACCAGAACCGCAGCAGGTACCAGTGGAGTGACTGTCACTCCATGTTCTACAACGCTCTGTTGGGGGTGACCATTCATCCCACCAAGACGTTTCACGAGGCCACTCTCGAGAGGTTGGGCCTCAAGGAGATGGTTGCTACTCTTTGCAGTTGCATTGGTCTGCGGACAATTGCATTCCAGGAGAACAAGCTCTATCTAGACTTGGTACGCCAGTTCTTAGCCCCTGTGAAGGTCACGTACGAGCGCCGTGCTGACGGCACTGATGATGTTCCTTGGGGAGTGCTGACATACATGGCCAACGGCATCTCCTACAGCCTCGCCATCTCTGAGCTTTGCGAGCTCTACGGCTTCGATGCCACTTATGGTGAATCATCTTTTGCTGATTTTACAGGTACCAGGGAGTTCTGGGCGCTCATAGCCCATGGTGATCAACCAAGCCCCGGATCACCCACATCAGGCACCCTGCTATACGACTGGTGGCCAAGGCCATCTGTCATGTTTTCTCCGCCAAAGAGGAGACGGTGGTCTTGTCCAAGACCGAGCTCTACCTGCTTAGCATGATAGTAGATGTCACATCAGATATCTACAGCATCATGCCCGACTTCGAGACGGTGAACCTTGGCGCGCTTCTAGCGAACAACCTTGCTGAGAGGAAATTCCACTACTTGCCGGGCGGCCGCTACAAGATGGAGGATTACTCAGGTAGCTTCCTCTACCCTATCTTCGAGCTGCATGGAGTGACAGTACCTCCATGAGATCGCACCAACCAGAGGGCGCGTATCGATATGGCGTACCTGGAGCACTGTTGTATCATCACTCAACAGCGCTACTATGATTTCAGCGACGTAGAGGGGACATATTGGTGTACACTTCCTCAGTGGGACTTGGCAGTAGGGGAGGAGGCAGATTTGGCATGCAGGCCCGACTCGTTGGAAATGTGTCAGCCACCGCTCACCAGCACTAGGTGCAGAGAAGCCGTGAGAGCCAAGCCAAGCTTGGCAGAGGTGGATGCACCATCAGGCCTGTCATTTTTCACTGCCCCTGAGTTTACTCAGGGAGGATATGAGGCGTTGCTGCCACCCATGCATGTGGAGTTTACTCCTCTCCCACCGCCGGCCCGATACAGCCGCTGTCACTCGTTGGAGCGTGGAGACTCAGAGCCGGAGCCATGGACTGTTCCATTGGATGGCCCGCCAGCTGTCCAGGGTGAGAGTTCCCACCTCGTGCATATATGCATGCCAGATACCGATGAAGGAGGCCCGAGCAGTGTGCGCAGGGACAGGAGCAGGAGCCGTAGCCCCCGATCTTAGAGTTAATGAGTATCATTTTTCTTTTCTTTTCTTTTCTTTATCTTTATTTTTTCTTCTTTTGCATTTTATTTCAGACTTGTGCTTTACTTCTATTTTTCAGTGATGTTTAAAAACATGAATTTTATCTATGTAGTATGTTTCTTTCTTTGTTTCGTGATTTTTATTTTACAGAAGATACGGAGAAAAACCATTCAGATGCACGTTACGGATAAACCGCACGATTGAAAGCCACTACTCAAAAAAAAAAGGGGATCCGAAAAACTTTATGTTTAAATTTTTCCCGCCAAAGACAATCGATCGATGCAAGCACGAATTGATTGATGGGTGCGTTGAAAAGGGAAGACCATCTCATTCTTCGATGAATCATGACATTAGAGACAACAATTGGATATCTCAGTACTTTGGGAATTATTTTTCAACAAGTGTCACATCACGATAACCAAAATAAATGCCACACGGAAGTTCGATCCTGATGAGGTAACAGTCCCTGCCATACCTATTTCCATTTCATTTTCCATTCTCCACAGATTTTACATCGAGGACGATGTAATTTAAGTCTAGGGGGGATGGTCCTCATTATCTAACGACTTTTGTTCATTTTGGCTCTCTTTTCGAAATTTTCAAAAAATTTCAAACACATTTCTCCAAAGAAAATTTGATTTTCACTCCTATTTTTCAAACCTTACTTGTTTTTACAAGCATTTTTGTGGACGAATAACTAATCTTACAGGACTTATCAAGGACGATCAATTCAGAAACCTCATACTCAAGCTTCCCCAGCACATCTCGGTTTGCACGTACTTTAATAATTCTGATTTCTGATTCTATTTTATTTGGACCTTAACGGGATTATAAATATTTCTCGCTGGAGATATTAGACTAGGATAAACAAATCCATTCAGGTCTTCTTATCCACTTTACCACTCTCTTGCTAATCCTGAATGGTCAACTTATCTTAAGTTGCTACCATACCCATAAACCTAACCTCTTTTCAAACTCCATGTAGTCTCTTTTCTTTCTTGTCTTATAAGCAGTATGTGTAAAAGGGCCGAAGAGATGAGACTAACGCAGTTTTCCAATCACTCGTGAAGACTGGCGAAAAAGCATGCTTCGATCTTAATACATGCATGGAGATTCAAAGAAAATGTTTCAAGGCTGATTTCCTTGGTAACATTTCATCAAAATCAAGATAAAATTTGTGCCTCGCTCTATATGGTGAAAGCTTCATTGTAAAAAAAAAAAGAAAAAAAAAGAGAGAAGCTTTATGATCCATACTTGTGTAGCAAAAAGGCCAGGGAAATCAGGGATCAAAATGAAGAAATGTGGAAAACATTTAAAGGAGTACGAGGAGGTTCAAGAAGACTTTAGATTCCTTTGAAGAATCTAAGTCTGGGGGAGGAACAAGCCGAGCTAAGGAGAGAGTGATTGGGAAACTGTGCCATCAAGCGGTCCGATCTCTCTTGCTTTTTTGCAAACATATCGCATTTCTCTTGAGTACGGTAAAACCTAAACACACTAGCCTCACCTCTAAATATTAGCCCCCTCTCATTACACATCGAACCAGTTTTACCAAGCTCATATTTTCCAGTAAGAAAGCTCACGTAATATAAATGAATGTAGAGAGTTGGGTTTTTGTACCTTTGGGGTATTTGCAGGTTGAGATTCATGTTGGACCAGTTGGGAGAGTTATGGCGGGACTATGAAGCAAGAATCCTCAGATAAGCCTGAAGTCATTGAAGCACAACCCTTCGGCTGTGGTAACAATTAAGAGGTATTTCCAGCTTTTCAAACTTATTTTCCTTATTGTTTGTTCGAGGACGAACAAAGCTAAGTCTGGGAGATTTGATAGGACTGATATTTTACCACATTTTGCTATAAATTTCAAGTACTTTTGATAATAAAACCAAATGATTTCATGATAAATGTTATGATTTTAACCATTTTATATTTTCAAAGTAGTTTCCGAAGAAATAAGCATTTTAGGTACAAAGATAGACATTTCTCGCCCGAATCAGAAATCCGGTGCGGGAACAGGACCTCAGATGAAGATGATACGCAAATTGGATTGAAATGAACTTTGGAGACAAGGAAACCACATGAGTTAGCTGTCACATGGGCCTGAGATCAAGTCATTCAACCAATAAGCCGTTGCAGCCCATTTAAGTGAAGCCTTCTGAAGCCCATTACTCTTCAGGCCCAATCGATTGATCATCGTGACCGATCGACCAAAAAGAAATAACTACTGAAGACTTCTAGAAACTTCGCGAGATCACTCCATATATTCGGGCAATATCTAAAGACAACATAAAGCGCGTGAGAAGATTTTGGAGATAACGAAATGGATATCTAATGAGCAAATCGATCGGTGAATCCCACTGCGACCGATCGATCAGAAGAGATAAACTCATATATTTTGATTCTCTCCAGCTGTTTCGATTTTGTCACTTCAGTGAAGCCCTCGGAGTCCTCCACCCTCTATTAAAGAGACCTCTCGTCTCTGAAAAGGGGTGTGCCTCTCCACTCTACCTAAACTCTAGGGGAGAGCACTTTACCTTCAAATCTCTTTAAAGCTTTTATTGTTTTCATTTCTATAGTTGCTAGGAGAGATAATCTCTTGTATTTGAACCCCTGTTTCTATATACTGCATGGTTATTTAGCTCTTCATGGTTCTTTCATCTATGTTAGAGTGATTTGATCGTTGGGATCAAGGTTTTCATAGTTGCATGGTTTGGTAGATAGATTGTTTGCTGGTCATTTGAAAGAACTTTATATTTACTAGAATTAGGTGAGAATTGTTAGTTTGATCACCTAGCTTTTCATAATAGTTTCTCTTCGCTAAAACACCATTAGGTAGAAGATCTGACGAGTAAATGATAAGTTATACATGTGGGATCTCGACCAGAGAGACATGTGTATGGTTGACATATCAGTTCTTTAGTACAAATCATGACTGCCCCCTTTGTTGAGGTCATGTGCTTTATGCTTGAATATGATTGAGTCAGGAAGATTTCAATACGAAGTCTGCTTACATATCTGAATAATCCGGCCTGTGTTTCTAGAGAAATACCTTATTCCCAACACTTAGATTAATTGCATTTAAATCATTTTTATTTTGCATCAGTAGTTTCTTAGATTTCATTAAAAAACCGTTACGACCGATCGATCGACTATTCACTCGATCGATCAAAATCCCCAAAAATCATATTTGCATCTTAGCTCGATTTGAATCCCATAAGCTTGCAGCGTAGCAATTCCTTTCTATGTAGATATGATCCCTAAGTACTACTGCGAGACATGTGCGCTTGCAGGTAATATTTTGGGCGAAAACTAATCCGTATCACACGTCTTGATTCCCAAACTATCTTCAATGGTTATGAACTTGTTTATGGGATGTTATCGGATAATGGATGGCTAGAGTTGTTGTGGTTTGATTCTAGTATGTTTTCTTCTGATTTTCCTAAATTGCAGGAATTGAATTTTGAATATGGAATTAAGAGTCGTATAGAGGGGAAGAAACCAAATCAGAGTTTAGAGATAAACATGAACGTCAATGTGGATTTGCAAAAGAATGAAGAAATCTCCAAATTGTCGCCTCTTCGAACCCTAATTTGTTTTTTATATTAAATTTTTGTAGGTAAGATGCCATCCACATTAACATGTCATATTTTTAGGTTAGTTTTGGCTCTGTGACTAACATTGTAAAAACCGCTTACGTGATAACATACTTCTTGCCATGAGCTGACGTACTTCTTAAAGGTCCAGGAACGTCAATCAAAACCCTACATGTAAATAAAAATAAATATTAGTAAAGACTATGATCGCTTAGACTAGGATTCTATACAACATTCAATCTCGCATTCGGGTCTTCTGCACAATGGACATAGTGGATTATGCTTTGTATTAAATATGTTAGTTTCTTTGTTCAACTTACTGGATCACCATATGGTTTTATCAACCCACAAAACTATAAAGGCTGCACAGCGCCGGTAAATTGCGAGACACCGACAAAAAAACAAAAAATACTGAGGAAGGATACTTCAAGAACTAAAGAGACGTCCCAAAATAGTCTCAGTTAAATACATACTTTAGATTATTTTTAGAGTCAAAATTTTGATATTTAAAAGTTCAACCACGCACTGATATTAGTGAAGAACCATATGCTTTTCTCGTTTCATGTTGTAAATTTATCTCTTGCTCTCTCTTTTTTTTTTTTTGAGATTTTAATTAAAAAAATCCTTGATATCATTGATTCCATTTTTAAGCTCTCAATTGAAATTTTAATAAAATAACCCTCAGCTAAAACCTCAAGTATCATAATTCTCAGCTAAACCTCAAGTATCATCACATTTATTTTAAATTTAACTGATTTTCTTATAACTTATCCATTAAAAATCTCATAACGAAATTAATGATCCATTGCACCCGTTAAATCAAAAATTTTATGTTTAAATTGTAATATTTTGTAGCTTATTATATATAGTGAAAAATAGGTTTCATCAAAAAAATTCTGAACGTAAATACTTTATAGCTATTGTAGTACCCTCAGCCATGATCTAAGGCCGGGAGTTTCTCATGTCAGGTTTAAGGTTTTGATGGCCGCCAGTCTTCTTTCCTTTACGTGGGTGCTTTGGCCGGCGTGCGATGGTTTCTTTGGCACCGACGCAGACCTCTCCTCTTTATTTTCTTTTGTTCTTGTCTGCCTTTCAATCCCTGTTCTTCTATAAGAGCATGAATGGTTCACCAACTAGCACCTGTTGTGTTTGCGTTTGCGGTTGGTAGTGGTTATTGGCGGTTCGTAACAATCACAAGAACAACCACTACAAAAAATGTCTACATTGATAGCATAACGTAATATCACTATTTACTAAACTGCTATCGAAGACGAGTTAGTAACTTTGGTTATCATATCATAGCTTTTGATAAACGCTAAACCGTAATTTTCATTAAGCGGGAACTAATTCACTTAGTCCGCCAAACACTTATAGGGGTGTATTGGATCATGAGTTTGAAATGGTTTGATGTTTAATGAGGTTTTGGAGAGTTTTGATGATTTGGAAGAGTTTTAATGAAATCACATCAAATTCCACCTAAAACCATGTGATTTGAGTATTTCCATTTTTAACTAAGAAACTCATCCAAAACACTCTAAAATCACTTAAAACCAAATGATTAAAATATTTCCAATAACACTGAATTTGATGGTGTTTGTTAAAATCACTACTCCAATAACACTGATTTTTAAAAGATTTTTTAAAATACATGTTTCAATAACACTGGATTTGCCAAATCACACGAAATCACTCCAAATACATGATCCAATACGCCCCCCTTAGCCAAAAAATTGGGGGTTTTCACATAGTCCGCCAAACACTTCGCCAAAAATTGGGGGTTTCACTTAGTCCGCCAAACAGTTTCATTTGCCCTCTTTATCGGAAAGCCAAAGAGACAAAACACTCTCCACCCCAAATTCTCTGAACCCAGAAATTGCTTCCATCAGCCACCCCAAAGAGACCGCCTCCGCTAATAAATTGTACNAATTGTGGGGGTTGTATTTCACCCTCTCAGATTGATAGCTAATAAGTTGTACTTTTAACTAATTAAGACCTCGACAACTACAATGTATCAATGCAGTAGTTAAGGATCGAATCCACAAGTTCCTGCTTCTACACTATGTCTTACTAAACTATCTTATCATGCTAAATCGAATGCAAATGGGTTTTTTGTCGGTTTTACTAAATTACTACTTGCTTAAATTCAATGGGGATAAAATGCTAGACTTAGGAGACATCAATGGCAGATAAATGAATTACATGGATGACTATTCAGGTTCTAAACAGCACAAACTTCAACTTAAACAAAGT
>OVAP01001643.1:12500-22817 GCA_900406295.1 Aurinia saxatilis | reverse complement strand
ATATCAGTCATTACATGACACTAAAAACTGAAAGACCTATTTCTAATCAACCCATTTTAACATCCCTAATTATGGGTAATTACTGATGGATCTTGAGTTGTGGGGTTAGTATTAAGGTTTCCTTAAACATGTTGTAAGCTTAATGTTATTTCTTCTTTGATCACCTAGGAATAGATGTTACTCATTTCTCACACCCATAAGGTGTTTGATGAAATGCTTGAAATAACAAATGTTTTGCTATGTCATCCTAGGCATTGGGAAATAAGTTAGGATGCTTAGTGGTTGATTAGACTTGAGTTTTCTTGCTTGAATTTCAAAGATTTGTCAATTGGGAAATTAGTCAAATTTATGAATTTCAAAGGGATTAACACCAAAGGGGTTTGGGTTAATCTATAGATTAGAGGTCCTTCGCCTAGGATTGTGCTTTTGATTGCTAATTTAACCCCCACAAGGTCTATTACTAGTTACCCTTGATCGTTACTTGCCATCACTCATTGGTCAATTCTTGTTGAATTTGATTTCTTGAACCGTTTAAACTTGTTTTAGTGTTCTTATGTGCTCTTTATTGTTATTCTTTTTTATTGCTTATTAGTTCACTTAGTTAATGAGTGTTAAGTTTGAATTTGAAAATACAAAACATTTTTGATTGCTTTAGATTCATCGGAATTTGATGTGTTTATCGCGTTAATCATTCTCTCAAGTGGATTGACCGTCAAACTATACTACGACTACTCAAGTGAGTTGTGGTTAGCGAAAGGTTTTGAACACTAGACACAAAACGTCTTGTTCAAATGGCACCATTGCCATTGGGAGAATCTTGTATTAGCCTTTAGCAGTTCAAATTCGATTGAGACTAAAGCCTTTAATTTCATTTCTTTTTCATTTCTCTTTACTAATCGTTCTCTTGTGTTTGTCTTTGCTTTCTTTTTCAAGGTTTATGACCCGAGGCAACCCACAACGACAACTTGTTGATTTGCATTCGGATTTGAACCAATTGGAACGGGAACGAAGAAGAGAAGCTCGAGCCTTAAGAGATCGATTGAGACAAGATCACTTGAGACGGTTGGATTTTGAAGAGGAATTGGTTGTTGAAAACGAGATGGAGAATCAAGGGCAAGAGGTGACACCTCCAATTGGAAATGGAGTAAATGCTAGGCCCATTGGGGAGTTCGATGAACCGAACACACGCGAGGTACAATTGGTAATAATTCCCGTTCTTATCCCCATTAACAACTTTGAGCCTAAATCTTCAATGCTTGGTTTGGTGGAACGGTCTACGTTTAAAAGTCATAGTGTGGAATGTCCTTTGGAACATTTGGATCGCTTTGAGCGTTTGAGAAATAGAGGTTTGAAATTCAATGGTGTGCCCTAAGAAACCATGAAGATGATATTGTTTCCTTTCTCTCTACAGGATAAGGCCGCTTATTGGGAAAGAACTGTGCCTTCTCACAAGGTTTCTACTTGGGTCAATGTCAAGACCGAGTTCTTGAACCAATTCTTTCCCAAGCAAAATACAGCTTTCGAATTGAAATTCAAAGCTTCAAGCAAAAGGTAGAGGAAAGTTTGAGTGAAGCATGGGATTATCTTAAAGGTCTCACTAGGAGTTGTCCTCACCATGGTGTATCAAAGGAGAACCTCTTGGGTATCTTCTATAGAGGTAATAGGATTCGAAGGTCTTTGGATATGGCTAGTAATGGAAATTTTGCAAGTTTGACTTGTGATCAATCCGAGACATTGATCGACAATTTTGCTCAAAGTGAGGCATGCTATGGAGATGAGTATGATAGATCTTCTGTTGGTGTGGTTGGCTCTAGCATGAGTGATGGAAAGCTTAAGGATCTTAATGTGAAGATTAATAAGTTAGCTCGTGTCTTGGGAACCGGTCAAAAGAATGTCTCTTTTGTTTATGACTAAAATCAAGGGCCTTCTCAAGAAACCTATCAAGAGGGATATGAAACTACTAAAAAGGATCAATCTATGGGTCAACAAGAAGATTGTACTTATGTCAACAATTACAACAAACCCTTCACACAATCTCACCCAAACCTCTCCTATAGAAGCACTAATGTGGAAAATCCCCAAGACCAAGTCTATCCTCCACAACATCAACCCTTTAACCCAAGGCCTCAAGGATACACCAACAACTTTCCAAGAGGCAACAACTTTCAACAAGGAGGGAATTTCCAAGGCAACTTCCCACAAGCTCAAGGTGGTCCTTCACACAGTGATGAGACTAAGGCAATGCTCAAGCAAATCATGGATGGGTTGGCTCGAACTCAATACAACCAATCGGAATTTCAAAAGGAAGCGCAAAGGAGGCTCGATGAGATGCAAGCTGAGATTGAACGGGCAAAGTGCCAAAATGCTCAAGATTCCTCCTATAAACCCACGAGCTCTTTCCCCTCCAAACCCGAGATGAACCTCAAAGCTCAATGCAATATGATAACTCTAGGGAGTTGAAAGGAACTCCAATCTCCACAAGAGGTTGTTGAGGAAGCTAGTAAACCGAAAGATGCCTCCAAAGAGGAAATGAAGAAACCGGTTGAGATTGCTAAACCAAACACGAGTTTCCTGGATGGTATTAAGGAGAAAGCAAAGAAAGTCTTGTTTGAAGCTCCTCCCTATGAGCCTCTACTTCCATTCCCTTCTCGGTTGAAAAACCAATTGATGGCGAAGCAACGCCAACGATTCATTGAGATTATGAATACCGTTATGGTAACTCTCCCATTGAGGGAAGCTATTGAGAAAAGCCCTAATTGGACCAATTTCTTTAAAGATGTTCTTACAAAGAAGAACGAGATGGAACAAAATATCAAGTATGGCATCGAGAGTAAGAAGGAGGGTTTGCAAATCGACCCCTCTCCAACAGTCAAGACACTTGTTAAGCAAGCTCATCTGGGTCGATTCATCATACCTTGCTCTCTTGGAAGCTTCACAATTGATGATACTTTATGTGATTCTGGTGCTTTTGTGAATGTTATTTCTTCGGACATGGTGGAGGAATTGGGAATCACGGGTATGAAGCCGAATTCGACATCCCTTACTTTTGGAGATGCTTCTACAAAGTATCCAAAAGGTATCATCGAAGATTTTCCGCTAAAAGTTGAAGATTGCATTGTACCAACGGATTTTGTCGTCTTGGACATGGTTGGTTCTAAGACGCGACCCCTCATCCTTGGAGCTCCTTTCCTCACGACGATGGGAGCCAATATTTATTATGTCAAGAAGGTCGTAGTGCTCAAGAATGTCGACGATAAGGTTCACTATGCCATTGAACCTCCACATGGATTTTGTGGTTCAATCACAAATGGAGAAGCTACCATTGAGCAAAAGGAACCGGGTAAAGTTAAGGATGCTCCAAGTCTTGTTAAGGACGTGCTAGACACTGATAAGAAGCATGTCAACGAGTTTCAAGTGGTAACGGTTGAGCATGTGGGTAAGCTTGACAAGAAGTCTAAAGATGTAGTTTCGATAGGCGAGAATGACAACAAACCTAAGGAGAAGAAGCTTGAGAAAGCTAAATGTGTGCTACATGAACCAAGCCATTCCTACCTTACCTTTAAAGCCTTGAAGATCATTGATGGGAAACTTGAATGCAAGGTCAAGGTTCGAGGTGGAATCACGCCTTTTGCCACCGTAAGGATAATACTAGAAGCAGGTAAAACGTAGATTGACTCGGGCAATGTCAATAAGTCCATGGTTAAGGCTTTCAATATGAAGTTAAATGATAGAGGACCTCCAATACAAGATGGTTCTCTTCCCTCCTCATCTGCCTAGTATCCTTTTTGCTCGGTCAAGCTAGTGACATTCAACAAGCGCACTTGAGAGACAATCTCATGACTATCTTTGTACATGAATTTTTATTTTTATTTTCTACTGCAATTTTTTAGGTCTTTTCAGGTATATGGAGTTTCGGGTGTTGGTTTATGATTTTGTACATTCGGAGGATCGAGTGGACTAAGTTTGGGGGAGTATTGTCGGAAGGTCCTGAAAAAACTGTCTGATTGAAACAGTGATTTGGGGACCTTCCCGTAGCCTTTTGGAGCCAACTTTTCACCAGGAGCTAGCCTCGTGAGTTGAGAAAGAACCAAGTCATTTTCCCTAGTGGAGAGAAAGTTAGACCAAACTCACTGACCACATGTCCAGATGGCCGAACGGGCAAACAATTTAAGTTCCAACAAACCAAATTCTTAATCATTTCATCAACATCACAAGGCCCTAATGCTCATCAATATCCCATCGGGGTACCAATTTCTTCACCATTGTATATGCCATTCCTTATTTTTCATTGCATATTTTCTTGTTTTTAGTCTCCTCTCCATTCTTCGATTTTGTTTGCTTGAGGGCAAGCAAAGTTTAAGTTTGGGGGGAGTGAACTAGTAGCTAATGATCATTTTAGTTTTGTTGTTTGTTCTTTTCATGCATTGCATTGTATATTGTTAAAATTCATAAATTTTTTTTAAAAATTCGAAAAACAAAATAAATTTTATCTTTTAGCATATAGTCCATGTCATTTTGTTTGTCTCATTTAGGATTGCATTTGCATTAATGGGAACAATGATGAGATTGCTTATAAATGCTAGATTCTTTAACTTGCTCGATCAATTGTTCAGTAGTACTAGTTGTTCCCTAGGGAATTTTGAAAGACTTGCTATTAGCATCTCGATCGAGTTGTCTAAACTTCTAGCTTTGTAAAGGCAAGTGGATATGAAAGCTTTCCCTAGTTTATTTGAACTTAATTTTGACTTATCTTCTCATTTATGGCTTCTTGATCAACTTGTAGATCACCTCAAAATAATCAAGTCATCTTATCCTCTTTACCACTCTCAAATGACTTGGTTAGCCACCTTCATCTTTAAGGTTTGTTATTAATCCCTACCCCAAAGAACCTTAACCTCCTTTCAAGCCAACATTACTTTTGTGTGGTAGGCCTTTTAACATTTGCATATTTATGTTTAAAATCTCTTGAGAATTGAAGTGAGGAGTACCTTTCTTCCATTAAGTATAAGTCACATTTGCTAATCTAGGAGGATTGGGAAATTGTTAGTCACTTGTGAGATTGTGGATTTGAAAAGAGTTGATGAAAGAAAGAGTGAGGGNGGGGGGGGGGGTGAGAGAAAAAGAAAGAGTGTGAAAAAGGTGAGGATTAAGTCAACATGGCTATGAGATTCCCCAAGTGTTTACCAAAAACCCTAGAGAGAGCACCAAAATAAAAACCTACACGAACCAAAAAGTCTATACACAAAAGTGTAAACGCCTTGTAAGCTAAGAAGGCGAAAAGCCAAGAGCTAAATCAAAATTAGAGAAAATAAAGGGTTGAAAAGAGTTGAAGAAAAAGGCTAGATCATTTAAAATAAGAGCTCTCTAGGTGGTAAGTTGTATTGAGAAGGGAAAAGAATCAAACGAGAGTGAGAGGTTGAGAGGAATGAATGTTGTTGAGAGTTCGGAATGGGTAGAATGGAAGAAAAACTTGTAACATCAACACATCTTTTCTCGGGTGCTTTTAAATAATGAGTTATGCTTATTTTAAGACAAGTCACTAAGCATTTAGCCCTCACAACAAATCATGTAATCCTTTCTCCATACCATGCCAAACTTGTTGATCAATTGTCCATTCTTAATACCGCATCCATACATGTTAATTAATATCAAAGGGAAGTTGATTTGAACCTTGTTTGAGCTTAGTCTAGTCTTTTTAGGCGATTTCGCTATATTTTCTTAAGCTCAATGATTAGAAACTTCCCTAGTGAAAAGCTAGCATTACTTCAAATTGGTTTAGTATGTTTAAGAGTCTCATCTTGATAGCTTTGAGTTCACACTTTCGAAATTTTCTTTCGACTTGCCTTTTGGTTGTTGTTTGCGGACAAGGAAAGGTTAAGTTTGGGGGAATTGATGCATTGCATTTTAGGACTGTTTTTACCTTTTTTTTTCATTCATTTAGTCTAGTTTTTTGCCTCTTATGTTGATAGTTTGCCTTGCATTTAGTTACATTATGCATTTTGGCTTTCATTTAGCACTTAGATTTGCATTCTTGCATTTGCATAGCATATTTGCATGATTTAGGTACTTCTTGAGCTATTTTGGACATGGTGGCACTTGGATAAGATGCATGGGGGATCAAGAGATGAGCAAACAAGAAAAGGATCAAGCAAGAGTGAAGAGAAGAGAGAATTGAGATTGATGTCCCTGGCATCGGGTGCCACCCGATGTGTCTACCCGATGTCGAACGCATTTTGAGGTCCAAAATGGCATGTCCCTGTGTTATTGGCATCGGGTGCCACCCGATGTGAGCACACGATGCCAGACACACTCCCATGCTTCCGAAATTTATGTTGACTTCCGTTAATTATGTTTACTTTTCCGGGTTTTGTCTATAAATACTATTTTTGTTGTTTATTTAGAGGATAAGCTTTACCATAAACAAAAACCCTAAACTATCTTGTAATCTTATTAGATATTCTTTTTAAGATTAAAAGATTTGATTTTTGGTTTGACAAACTATTAATCTCATCTTTAATCATGTCTGATCTTTCTATTTCTCATCTTTCTATGGTTATGAGTGAGTAGTTTCTCCATTGATCATTGAGTATGGTAGATTAGAGGTAATTAGTGATGGATCTTGAGTTGTGGGGTTAATATTAAGGTTTCCTTAAACATCTTGTAAGATTAATGCTATTTCTTCTTTGATCACCTAGGAATAGATGTTAGTCATTTCTCACACCCACAAGGTGTTTGATGAAATGTTTGAAAGAAAAAATATTTTTCTAGGTCATCCTAGCCATTGGGAAATGAGTTAGGATGCTTAGTGGTTGATTGAGCTTGAATTTTCTTGCTTGAATTTCATAGATTTGTCAATTGGGAAATTAGTCTAATTTATGACTTTCAAAGGGATTAACACCAAAATGATTTGGGTTAATCTATAGATTAGAGGTCTTTTGCCTAGGATTGTGCTTTTGATTGCTAATTTAACCCCCACAAGGTCTATTACTAGTTACCACTGATCGTTATTGCCATCACTCATTGGTCAATTCTTGTTGAATTTGATTTCTTGAACCGTTTAAACTTGTTTTAATGTTCGTATGTGCTCTTTATTGTTATTTTTTATTCCTTATTAGTTCACTTAGTTAATGAGCGTTAAGTTTGAATTGAAAATACAAAACACTTTTGATTGCTTTAGATTAATAGGAATTTGATGTGCTTATCGCGTTAATCGTTCTGTCAAGTTGATTGAACTTCAAATTGTACTACGACTACTAAAGTGAGTTGTGGTTAGCGAAAGGTTTTGAATGTTGCACACAAAATGTCTTGTTCAGGTCCGCGGGACAAGCTTAAGAGCATTGTCCGTGGGCCAAGTTTGACTATACCTAGTGATTCATGTCTTGTTATATGCATTGTTGACCGTGGGAGCCTCGGTGATTCATGCTTGATTATATCATTACCAATCGATAGTCCATGACTGTAATGCTCGATGTTTTGGACATATGACCAGCTCGTGGGGTGTAGTAGTGTTTTGNTTTTGGGGGGGGGGGGGTGGATAACATCGATCACAATATTATTTTTTTAGATTTTATGAAAAACATTACATGATCACATCTATATGTAATGCTCTAAACTATGAGTTTGCTCAATCTTACATTATCGTGTCTATATATGCTTTTTAGATTCATGAAGAACATATTTTGTTATATATGCGTCTATTTTAATAAACTTATATGTATAAACTGCATATATGCAAATATATATATATATATACAATTTTACATAGATAGAAGGGTTACACTTTTGAGTAAGTTGACTTTAATTTGACTATTAAATATATTTATGTATTTTTTTTAATTTATTGCAAAACAACTAATTCATCAATGGATTGGTGTCCATATTCAATTGAGTTTTATTTCCTATTTTGCGACTTTTGTGTATGGGGATCATATTCAACATCGATGCCGTGGTGCTTGGAATCGGATTTCTCAATTTGGAGCTACTCGAGATGATGCATGGTACTTGGTAGGTGGTCTTAATGAGATTATGCATAATTCAGAAAAGTTGGGTGGTCCTCGTCGTGATGATGATACCTTCTATCCTTTTCGCTCTTTTGCAAGTGATTATCGAATTAGAGAGGTGCCTTCTATTGGTAATAAATACTCATGGGCTGTATACCAGAGTACAGGTTGGACTCAATGTCAGTTAGACCGATCCTTTGGTAATTCTGCCTGGTTCTATCTTTTCCCGAGAGTAAATGCAGAGTATATGGATCGGAAGCATTTTGATCATCGTCCCATGCTGATAAAATTGGTAGCTGACAATACTAGCTTTCAACGACAATTTTACTTCATAATCGTTGGGATAATAAAAAAGGGATCTCTGAGGTTGTTAAGAAAGGATGGGACAAGGCTCAAGTTTCTGGAAATAGCTCGGTCTCGGACTGTATTGCTAGTTGTCGGAGAGAACTCTCCACTTGGAAGCGCTCCTTTCAGTCCAATTCGAAGACTTTCATCTTGGATTTGCAACGCCGCTTGGAATTGGACACAAGTAAACTCACTCCGGATCGTCATTTGGTGGATCAGTTACGGATTAATTTACAAATGGCAGAACATGAAGAGGAAACCTATTGGAGACTACGTAGTAAAGAAGTTTGGCTTAAAGATGGAGATACGAATACATCTTTTTCATGGTAAGGTCCGTGGCCGTAGGTTGCGTAATCGGATAGTTGTGTTGCGTGATGAAACTGGGCAGGCACATCTAGAGGAGAGGGCTAATGGGGAGATCACAGTTTTATTTTCGAGACATATTCACATCCAACAATCCGTGTAATGCTGATGAATTACTATCGGGTTTCGCTCCACAGGTAACTGATAGCATGAACCAGCATCTAATTAAACATGTTATTGCTGCTGAGATCCGAAAGGCTATTAAAGTTTTAAAGTCTAATAATGCCCCAGGAGCTGATGGTATGACTGCAAAAAAAGTTCAAGAATTTTGGCCCGTCGTCAAAGTTCAAACTACATTAGATATTAAAACATTTTTTTTTAGATAGGCAGCTTTCCTCAAGATTGGAATCATACTCAGATATGTCTTCTACCTAAAATTCCAATGCTGCTCACATGAAGAATCTGAGAACCATCAGCCTTTGCTCTGTGACTTATAAAATTGTGTCGAACATCCTCTGTTCTCGTCTTAAGAAAATCCTTCCATTGTTGGTCCCCAAAACACAATGAGCTTTTTTTGTAGGACGCCTTATTTATGACAACCTGCTGATTGCTCATAAAATGCTACATGGGTTACGGACTAATCCACAGTATAAGGAGGATTTTATCGCAACTAAAACAAATATGTCAAAAGCATATGATCGAGTTGAATGGGTTTTTCTAGAGCGTCTCCTCCAGTGGATGTGTTTTGATCAGAAATGGATTAATTGGATCATGTTATGTATTAGCTCAGTCTCAAATACGGTCCTTTTGAATGGCCAGTCTCATGGCTATATCAAACCAGAGCGTGGTCTACGTCAAGGGGACTCATTATCCCCCTTTTTATCCATTCTATGTGCTGAGACTCTTGTACATGTCATGGATACAGGTGAGAAAGATAATAGATTATCGGGTATGAAGATTGCAACTACAGTTCCAAGCATTCAACATGTGCTTTTCGTAGATGACAGTCTCTTTTTAGGTCGGGCTACATTGAAGGAATGCACTGAATTTCTTCGGTGCTTGCATTTATATGCAGTTTCAGGGTAAACTATAAACTTCCAGAAATCGGCTATAACTTATAGAGCGGGTATTGAGCCATATTTGCGTTGCCTCCTTGTGGCTCGGTTAGGCATTAATACAGTGGGTGGAACAGGCACATACCTTGGTCTTCCAGAAAGTTTTAGTGGGTATAAGCAGAAATTATTTGCATTCATTACTAAAATATTGACCAAGAGATTGTCGAGTTGGTACTCTAAGACCCTATCACATGGTGGAAAGAAAATTCTCTTAAAATCCATTGTAGTGGCACTTCCGGTGTATGCTATGTCATGTTTTAAACTCTCCAAAAATCAGTGTTGAAAGATATCCAGTGCGATGACTGATTTTTGGTGGAATACTTGTTAGACAAAGCGTAAGATGCATTGGGTTGCTTGGAAGAAGATGTGTAAGACAAAAAAGGAAGGTGGCCTGGGTTTTAGAGACCTTGCAGATTTCAATCAGGTTTTGGTAGCTAAACAAGCATGGCAGATCCTTAATAAACCAACTTCACTCTTAGCTCAGCTTTATACGAGTCGATATTTTGCTCGCTCGGATTTCCTACATTGTGGACATGGTTACAGCCCATCATACG
>OVAP01001643.1:0-7500 GCA_900406295.1 Aurinia saxatilis | reverse complement strand
AACGTGAAGTCGAGACTCGGGAATGTAAGATGAAGGTGGATTTGCTAATGACTTACATGAAGAAGCAAAATCTAGAGTTAGCTCAGTTTATAGAGTCACAATTGGCTACAACCAGTGTCCAAGAAGAGAATGATGATTAGTTAGTTTACATTTTTATTTGGATTTGCATTTAGTTTGTATTTTTTGTACTACTAAACTTGTTTCAGATTATGTTTCCTTAGAACCTAAACTTATTATGTTTGTGTTATAAATTTAAGTATTTAAGTTTCAATTTCATGTAAATTTCATAATTTATATATAAATTGTAAATGTTTCATACAAATTAAAAAAAAAGAAAAAAAAACTGAACAAAAATATTACAAAGTGGTTTGAACTAAATTTTCCCAAGTGCAGAAAATGCCACCAAATTGCGACTATATTGCCACTGGTTTTTTACAAGTTTTAGTACATTTGAGGTTTAGGGGTTATTTACCACCCAAATACGACGACATTGCCACAGCAAAGCATTTTTCCGCCAATTTGTCACTGTTTTTCCACATGGCCACAATTTTGCTGCTTTAATGCCACTACAAATTCAATATATATATATATATATATAAATATATATGTTTATATAGTTCTTGTGCATATATTTATATTACAAAACAAATTAACATTCATGTTTCAATGATTTTTGACTAAATTGATAAATTGACTTGTGTTTACCAAATCAAACCTACAAAAAAAAACTGTAAATACTTGGGCAGATTAGTCACTACAAAGCAACTCCAATGTGACCATGGTGAATTAGTCGCAATGCAGTCACAAATATTGCCACGATTTTGCCACTTCCAGAATATATGCCACTGTTTTTCCACTGTTTTGCCACTGTATTTACAACTTATTAACATCAATATTCTTAATGTTATAATAAAATCTAAAACAGGAAAGTTGATGGGTAGTTTTAGGTAATATCAATGTTTTTGTGATGTGTATGGAAGATATAAAATCATAAGTTCCAAGTATAATTCATTTCACTTAAAACATTCAATCTAATTACTTATTACCTAACATATACGAAGTTCATAAACATAAATTTGTTATAAAAAAAAAAAATTACAACATTTACATAACCTATCTCGATTTTAGTTAAACTTCTTATAGGAATACATATTAGGTTTGAATATTAATCCACCAAAACAAATTATCAATCCATATTTTGACATTTTTAAATTTATGGGTTACTTTTGTACTATAATGTCACCACAAAGAGACTACGGTTAGCCACCGTCGCATTGTAGTGGCAATTCTTGTCACCAATTTGTCACTGTTTTCACAATTGCCACAATTTTGACCTTTTAATACCACTACAAATTCAATTTCTGTACATACATAGGTTTATATATTTCTTGTGCATATATTTATTTTATAAAAACATATAACAATTCATTTTTTAATTCGTGTTTAATAATTTAACTTGTGTTTTCAATATCAAACCTATTCAGTGAATTTGTAAATATTTGGGGAGGTTTGCCACTATAAAGCAACTCCAATGTGACCACATGGTGAACTAGTCGCAAATATTGCCACAATTTTGCCACTTCCAGAATATTTGCCACTGTTTTGCCACTTTTATGCCACTGTATTTACAATTTATTAACATCAACATTCTTTATGTTTTAATAAAATCTAAAACAGGAAAGTGATGGGTAGTTTTAAGTAATATGAATGTTTTTGTAATGTGCATGGAAGATATAAAATCATAAGTTCCAAGTATAATTCATTTCACTTAAAATATACAATCAAATTACTTATAACAATTGATTTGTTATAAATTTTTTTTACAACATTTACATTTCATATCTAGATTTTAGTTAAACTTCTTATAGGAATATATTAGGTTTGAATATTTATCCACCAACACAAATTATCAATCCACATTTTGACATTTACAAATTTAGTGGTTAATTTCCGACTACAATGTCACCACAAAGAGACTATGGTTAGATGCCGTCACATTGTAGTGGCAATTCTTGCCATCAATTTGTCACTGTTTTCACAATTGCCACAATTTTGACGCTTTAATGCTACTACAAATTCAATTTATGTACATAAATAGGTTTATATATTTCTTATGCATATATTTATTTGTATAAAAACATATAACCATTCCTATTTTAATTTGTGTTTTATAATTGGACTTATGTTTTCAATATTAAATCTAACTAATAGTATTATAAAGTTTTGAATTTGGTTGCCATGGGAAAGCAACTGTAATGTGACCACTTTGTCACGTGGTCGGATTGTAGTGGCACAATTTGCCATTGTTTTGCCACTCCCATTTCCAATTGTAACCAGTTTCCTACGGTTTTGTCACTACGAATTAGTTGGTTTAACCGCCTAAATATTGATGTCGTCGCACTGGGGTGACAATGTAGTCGCAAATTGCGACATAAACAAAGTTTTCTGCCTAACCCTAGTTCCCTTCTCATTCTATGAAAACAGAAATCTCTCTCGCCTCTCTCCTCTCTCTCGACTCTCCGCCTCTCTCGCAATCCCTCTCTGTCATTCTCTTCGATTCCTCGCTTCTTCCTTCCCAAATCCTTCCTCACCACCTTCCAAAACCCCCAAATATGTTCTACCACCGTCGATTCGGGTGAAGCTTCGCCACGAGGCTTATGGGCGATGTTCTTGATACACTCCATATACAAGACTAACTCTCCGGTTCTCACCATCGTTAATCCAAGGTAACAATCAAATCGATCCAGATTCACTATTTACAACATCTATCGATTTGTAATCCCAGATTGATTCTTCTAACAATTTCTTATGTACAAACAGTGCTTGATCCTCTTCCTCAGTCGATCTCCGTCTCTCTGGAAGTGGCAAAATACTTATGTCCCCATGTTTCATAGATTAAAAGGAAATTGCTTTGTGAGTTTAAATCCCTTTTAGTAAATCCTATATAGACACCATACCAACCAACTCAATCATAGTGTGTCTTTAGTTCTGAGTTTCGTGACACAATCACATGTTTTATCTCACTCCTCATGAGGACCAATGCGAGGCTAAAGAAGACTGGTGAAATGATAGAGAGATTGGTCAAGTTCATCATGTTCACAAACACCCAATAATGTTGTGGTCTTAACAATTTAAGACTCATCATCACTCTCTCTCTCTCTCTCTCTCTCTCTCTCTCTCTCTCTCTCTCTCTCTCTCTCTCTCTCTCATGTCCTCATACCCTCAAACCCTTCATCAGTCGAACCCCATGGGTGAGCCATATGGTCACCTTTCTCTGCAACAGTTGCTTTCCATGAAAGGGCGAGAGGATATCTTGCCCACACTCTCTCCAGTCGAAGGAGAAGGCATGTGGTGAGTTTATAAGTTTCTCTTCCTCAATTTTCTTTGATTAATGCTTACTCATGTTTGTTTTTGTGTTTGTAGGTTCGATCGTTTTGGACGAGTTACAGTGAATGAGATTTCAAAGATCTTGAGGGAAGGATTTGATGGACCCTGTTACACCTGGTCCGCCACTCCTACATATATCCAAGACCATTTCTTGTACCAACTAGCGGTAAGATCAATCAACCCCCTTTAGACTGAAGTGTGTGTGGGTGTGTGTGGATAGGTTTGAGTTCCAATGGTTTGCTTACTGCCTTTCCATTATACTTCTTTGTAAATAGGGTTTGTTGTTGTGCTTCCTTTGGTATGATTCACGGTTGGGTCAATGTTTGCTTACTGTCTTTTAGTTGTACTTCTTTGTAGTTAGGGTTTGTTGTTTGCCTATTTATGTATGATTTACTGTTGGTTTTAGTAAACATATGTAATGCTTTACTTTAATGTGTCTTTCTGATCCAATGAATTCTTGTTTCTATTTTCCTTTCTCTGTAAATTTTCTTTCTTGGTCCATTCAATTGTTTTGTTTCCTTTGTTTTTTGTTAAGTTTTCTAATTTATTTCTTCTAATTGCTTTGTAGCTCCGATTTACTTGGAATCTTCAAATCACCAATTTGGTGAGAGATCAGTTCACCGAAGTTGCAAGGAGAAGGCTAAAAGCGATAGCCAGCTCCGGAAGGATTTCAAGGCGTCAACCAAGGTGGATTCCGGAAGGTCTGTGGGATACAATGGTCGCGCATTGGGAAACTGAGGATGCACCCGAGGAAGAGGATGGTAACTATACCTCTCATCATGAGCTACATCAGTTTATAGAATCACAACATTTATGCTTTGCTTTGGTTTTTTTTTTCCTTAATAATTATTATTTCTCTGTATCTTGTTTGGAATTTAAACTAATGTAATCCTTTGTGTTACAAATTATTGGTTTTAAGTTTCAATTTTATATAAATTTAGTATTTTTAAAAAATTTTAATTATTTATTATGAAAAATATATATATAACAAAGTAGTGAAAAATTCGCCGCATTGTTTGCCACGATTTTGCCACAGCGACCAACAAATGTAGTCGCAGAAGAGAGGTAATTTTTCACACCACAATGCAACTACAAAAAAATCCGTGGCAAATGTTGTCGCAAATATTTTCCACGCCATTCCCACCCCAAGAAACCCACTTCGACAATGTGTGGGTAATTGATCGCAAACAAATCTGTCACTACTTTGTCACTATACGGCAGCGTTACAAAACGTCGTTGGTAAATCGTCGCAAAACAGTTGCCACCCTTTTCCCACCAATTTTGCGACTATATACCGACCATATACGTAGTCGCAAATACTTTGTCATTCAAATTGGAGTCGCAAATGACGTCGCAATATTTGCCACTACAATTTGCGGTGACAACAAAGTCGCAAATTTACCACCATTTTGCGACGATTTGGAAATGTGACGAGCTATTTGCGACACCCGATTTTTGTCTTAATGTTGTCTTAATTTGCTGTTTTGCCCCACAATGTAACTAATTTTGTCGTGGCGATCGTCATGTTTTCTTGTAGTGGCTTAAGTGTAATATTCACTCTCAATGGAGATCCGAAGAACATCACTTTGGAGCTTCGTGGCTCGTTCGTGATCATGCTGGTGTAGTTGTTTCTCATTCAAGATATGCTTTCACGGGATCTATAAATCGTATCGCTGTTGAATTGAGATGTATTGGATGGACGTTGCAATGCATGAAAGACTTGGCCATTTCCTTACTAACGGCTTGGCCTAAGTATATTTTTTTACTTCACTCCATCCAAGAACTTTGTTCTCAGCTTTTGTCAGTCTCTTTTGAGCTTGTTCATCCTCATGTCAATCAAATAGCTCGGGCTATTGCTTCAAGCGTACTTCGTGATGGTCGGTTTCAATCATACCTGTCTTTAGGCGGACCAAGTTGGCTGCATGACAAAATCTACATGGAGGCAATGGAATAGCACTAGAAATTTTTATGGTTAAGATTGTGTACTTGGGCATTGTTTTCCCTTTAATTGGCTTTATGCCTTTTTTGTTACAACATTTTCATTATTATACAATATATATCTTTGATGATTAAAAAATTATGGGAAAATTAGGTGCATATTACCTTTTGGTGTCAAAATTAGGTTCCACAAAATATTTGTTTCCACACTAAAAGAACACAAAACTTGGACAATTATACCCTTGCTTTTTCTATCACCTTTTGTTTCTCTCTGTCCAAGTATTACAAAAAAAAAAGGAAAAGAAAAAGGAGATCTCATCTCCAAAAACGTACAAGCTCTGCAAAAGAAGGAGATGTCGCCATGTGTGAAGGAAAACAAAATAGCTGAACTGGGGAAGGTGACAAAACCAAAATTCTCGTTTTTTCTTTAGGGTTTTTTGAATTTGTAGTCAGGATGCGGGCGCCTACATAATTCACATTGTACTCCGATAAATCTGCCAACCTATTCAACAACAAGGTTCATTAAGAATTGTTTTATTTCTAACATAAGAAATCATAGAATTGAAAACTTTTTATGGTGGAACTATGTTCTTTCAGGACTATGTACATTGACTAAAAATTTGTTCTTCCGTGGATATGTACTCTGACTATATGGTACGTTATATAGTCAGCTATGTATCTGAGTATGTGTTTATCTTAAACACACAAAACAATATCAACAATATCTTAAACAAACACAAAATCACTAGATTAAGTTATCTTAAACAAACACAAGTCATTACAACAAATATCTTAAACAAACACGAGTCATTAGAAACGAAACTGATACATAGATTAAATGGAACTGATGTCTATGATAAAACACCAAAATGTTTCTCATATAGAGTACAAGCATACCTCTCTTACCAACCTCTGACAGTGATAAGTCACCTATCTTGTCGATATTCTTAAGTTCCCTAAGAGCATGCAACTCTAGCAGCTGTAGTGCACCATGGATATACAGTTGGCTATACAGTTGGATATAAAGTTGGATATAGAGTTGGCTATACATTTTGCAATAATATTACATCGAACCTGAGGTTTAGAGCAATTCAAGCTTGTAACTGCAGCGAACTCGGTCAGGACGAACCTCAATGGCTTTCCTCCAAACACCATCCACACTTCATGAGGATTTGGTGTCACCAATTGTCGGGAAAGCATAAAGTAGAGCAACGGAGCAGATTTGGCACCCGGAAACAGTTCTTGATGAGATACCCAAATTGTGATGCAAGTAAAATCTCCCTTTGCACAAATTTTTTGTCCAAGAACTCAGTAACAACAAGCCAATATTGTTTGTAAAAATAAACATTCACTTTTCTTGTTCTCTTTGGTTCATGACCTCGAGCAAACAACCTTTTTGGAAGATTTTCAGTTGGACTCACCATCTACATAAACAAACATCAATCAAAATCAATACAATGAAAAAGAAAAAGAAAAAAACGCACCTCCTAAACGTATATCTCTACAAGAGAACATGCTTCACGAAAACAAGTGGCGAAATTTTCTGGGCAATAGAGTCTTCAAGAAGATTGAGACACGTCTTCGCCACGTAGCCCTCGTTTTGGTCAAACTGTATTACAAATTGCCTAGTTACTATCTTTATTATTGGGCTTATCTAATGTATGTTTATTATGGGCTTATCTACTGTAACTTTCAGTTTGTAATTTATTTGTATTGGGCTTGGGTTCCCCAACTTTTAACCTCTTCTTTTATAAAAAAAATTGGCCGACGAAAAAACAATAGTCTATATATATATATATATATATATAAAAGGAGAATATTGGGGCTTGTGAGGGTGTCCACCTCAGCCAAAACAATTTCTCTACAATTTTGCCACGTGGCACTTCACTAATGTCATTATATTATCATATTTAAGGTTTAGCAATCACAAATTGTGTGGGCAGGAATTCACACACAACCAAAAACTTGTCTAACGAATCTTTTAAGGGATCGTTGACTCTCTGAGTATGAACCGCTCAGAAAATTAAAGAGAAAGACAAAGAACAAGGTAAGAGAAGTAGGGTAGCTTTATTGATAGCAAAGGCAATTCTCGAGTACAAGCTGTTAAGACCTAAGCTATTCGAAAGAGAAGAAGATAATCTAAGACCTACGACCTTAGATCCTATATATACCCTA
>OVAP01001642.1:0-22818 GCA_900406295.1 Aurinia saxatilis | reverse complement strand
AAATAGTTTAAAACCGGGGTTAGAACGAGTTAAAAACGCAATATATCACCGAACAAGTTTGGAGAGTTTTTAATGAACCATCATCTTTACTCGCTCAGCTCTATAAAGGGGGATATTTTGTTAATAAAGGTTTTTTAATTTGTGGGGATGGGATCAAGCCTTTGTATGGGTGGCGGAGTATTCTTCATGGTCGTGAACTCTTGAAAAATGGTTTGATTAAGGTTATTGGTGATGGGAATGATACGAAAGTTTGGACAGAAAAATGGATACTTGATAAGCAGCCTAGAAGACCTTACAACAAAGAGACTATCATGAACTTAAGCCTTAAGGTTTCAGATTTGATAACTGCGTATAAGAGATGGAATATGGTTAAATTCCATAAATTATTTTGGCCTAATGATATCCTACGTATTCAGGCCATGCCTCTTGGGAATGTTAAAGATATGTACATCTGGGTGTTTACGAAGTTAGGTTCTTATGTTGTCAAAATGGATACTGGATAACATCTCGTGAAGCTATGATTGGGGGAACAATACCACAAGAACCGGATAGTTTGCATCAGGTAGTTTGGATGATACAAACAGAGCCTAAGATCCACTTGTTCTTGTGGCGTGTGCTTGAAGGTGCCTTGGCCATTACTACACAATTGCATCGACGAGGCATGGTGGTTGATACGCTTTGTCCACTTTGTTCTCGAGCTGTGGAAACTATATCCCATGTTCTCTTCGAATGTGATATGGCTCGACATTTCTTAGTGCTATTTGCATTTTGTGATGACACTTCAACCGCCACCTCCACTCCCTTCGTCCATTATTCGAGCGGTGCCATGGGTCCTTTGGATGATCTGGAAGCATCGAAACCAGTTGTTCTCACAGTTACGAAGAGAGCCTTCTTCGTTGATAATAGAGGTTTTAGAGGAAGTAGATATGTGGTATCGAGTTCAGGAAACAGAGCATACAGGTGCCAATCCGATCCTTCATAAGGTTAGTGATGCAGAAGCACTATGGAGTCCACCACCGATGGGATTTGTAAAGAGTAATATTCATGCTAATTGGAAAAATAAAAGATTACATGTGGGTGGTGCTTGGGTTCTACGTGACCCGCAAGGGTCGGTTTTACTTCATGCTTGAGAAGCTTTTACTTCCTCCCCTAACCACATTATTGCTGCACTACGGGCCATCCAGTGGAGTTTACAAGGTTTTTTGCGATGTACATTACAAGGACATCATTATTGCGTCGGATTGTCAGCCGACCATGGAAGCTTTGAACAAACCGCATATATGGCCTAAATACAATGTTTTAGTGCAATGCATTTTTAACATCATGACTAGCTTTGAGAACGTTATCTTTCAGTGGGTCAAGCAAGGTTCGAATTATATAGCTAGAGATATCGCAAGGAGTGTGACTCGAGATGGTAGATTTCAACCTTACATTGCGCTTGGTGGATCGGCTTGGTTGATGGATTGACTGCGACTAGAAGCGTTGTGCGGCATCTGAAGGCTCTCTATTTGGGAGTTTGATGTCTTTGTTTTATGATTATGTTCCAGTTAGCTTTGCTTTTGTAGTACTTTTCAAGTTTAATACAACAAATGAATAATAATAAAAAATGTTTATAAGTTAATAAAAAAATATATGTGGAGTGCTAACTTTAAGTCTTTAAGACCTCGAGGTGACGTTAGCCATCAAGGTCATGTCAATTTTTATCCTCCTTTCTCTTTCCGGTTTCCGGTTTCGATATTCCGACCGGAGTCGAAAAGGATTCTTGTTCACTAAGCCTTTCTTTCGGTCATGTCAATTTTTTATGTGGTTTGAGGCTTCTGATATTCAGTTGTGTCTTTTGTAGTTATGCCTTCTTTGTTTTTTTTTTTTTTTGTTGGAAGGCAGTAGTACTAGAGGATTAACGCGGTTTGTAAGGAAGTGATTTATACTTCAATTCTAGCATGATCTGTCTTGGTTTGAGGTTCATCGTTTCATTAGTTATGAAGAGATTGGATAGGATTTATGCTAGTTGGATTGAATTCATAACTTCGCTGGTTAGAATGGTAACTAGGACGTACGAGGGTTAAGTGAAAATTCGCCTCTCGATCCATATATTTGCCTCCTTTTTTCGTGCTAGGTCTTTGTTTCGTGCAGTTTTTACATCAAGAGTTAGTCGTTTTAGGCTTTGATTGGTAACCATGCGGAACTACGGAAGCATGGAAAATAAATTAGTGTGCGGAATTGTAGAATGAAAACATGTTGAATCCAGTTTATACGTGATAGGATACCTTTTCCCGGAATGGCGAAATAGAGATTATAACAATATTTAAAGTGATTTGTTTACAATAATTTTTTGTCTGTTTTGAAATATAATAGGCAAAAAAGAAGATTCTTTTTTAGGACTGTGTGTTTGACAGAAGATTGAATGAAACAAGTATTTGTTTTATCCCTAAAACGGATCGACCAAAAGATATGGAGGGGGTATTGAGGCCAATTAGCCTTTGTAATGTAAGTTATAAAATTATTTCAAAGGATAATGCCTTCGGATGAAGGCAGTTCTCCTGGGGCTAATTTATGAAACTCAATCGGCCTTTGTATAAGGGTGGCTAACGGATAACAATTTAATCATCCAAGAAATGTTGCATGGCCTACGTACGAACCCAGCATATAAGGAAAAGTTCATGGCAATTCGAATATGAGAAAAGTTTATGATTGTATAGAATGACAGGTACTGCTCAAGTTGGGAATTCATGAGCATTGGGTATCCCGCATTAATCAAAGGAGATCCCAAATGACAGATTCTCCCAGAACGGGGGTATGACTAGGGGAACCCTTAACCTTATATTTGTTCATTTTGTACATTGAGGTTTTAAATGCTACACTAAACCGAAAGGAAATGGAAAATATTTAACGGCCTAAAAGTAGCTCGAGAAAGTTCAGTTGTGGGTGTCATCTCTGTACACACATCTGGTGTTATAGACGTCTAGCATTTGTTAAGTAATTAAAATGTTAGTTAAACATTTGTATTATATTATTGGTAATACTTTTAAATGAAAAGACGTGATTTACATAGTGCTAATAGTCTATTTATTTATGAGAATAGTTGTCATTTATATTTTACTATATATTAACTGTAAATATATATGTCTAATGTGGGGGTCGGATTCCACTCCCGAATGTTGATAGCATAAAATGGTTAAGTGTTTTGCACAAAACACGGCTACGCCCCACAATTTGGATGTCAATCCAAACCACCGAACATTGCAAGGATGATTGCTCATAGCCATCAAGCAATCATCGTATGCATTCGTCAAAACAAGTGTAAACACAAATTAATTTGTGGGTCCCGGTCAAAACTTATTGTATAAATCGAAACCAAATTGTGTTTGCGAATACGAGATTGATCCGTCAATGGATCAATTAAGAACATCGCAACACTTCCGATGACTCTACAAAATTAACATGGCCCGTGGGAGAGCTCTATTTTCATCCCGCGAACCAAAATGAACATCATGGCTCACCTGACGAGTATCGTGGCTCGCATAGACAAGGCACAACTTCGTGAGGCGACAAAAAAAAAAGTCATGTGGCCCACCTCGACCATGCTCAGCTTCGTCAGACGACCCAAACAAGCATCATAGCCCGCCTGACGAGTATCGTGGCNGACCCAAACAAGCATCATAGCCCGCCTGACGAGTATCGTGGCTCGCATGGAGAAAGCACAACTTCGTCAGGCGACACAAACAAGTAATGTGGCCCGCCTGGACCATGCTCAACTTCGTCGGGCGACCCAAACAAGCATCCTGGCCCGCCTAACGAGTATCGTGGTTCGCCTGGACAAGGCACAACTTCGTTAGGCAACCCAAACAAGCACTATAGCCCGCCTGGACCATGCTCAGCTTTGTCAAGCGACCCAAACAAGCATCATGACCCACCTGATGAGTATCGTGGCTCGCCTAAACAAGGTCCAATTTCCTCAGGCAACCCAAACAAGCAGTCTGGCCTACCTGGACCATGCTCAGCTTTGTCAGGCAACCCAAACAAGCATTATGGCCCGCGTGACGAATATCGTGGCTCGCCTGGACAAGGCACAACTTCGTCAGGCAACCTAAACAAGGAGTGTGGCCTGCATGGACCATGCTCAGCTTCGTCAGGCAACCCAAACAAGCATCATGGCCCACCTAACGTGTATCGTGGCTTTCCTGGACAAGGCATAGCTTCCTCAGGCGAGCCAAAGATGCAGTATGGCCCGCTTGGACCATGCTCAACTTCGTCAGTCGACCCAAAGATGCAGTATGGCCCGCCTGGACCATGTCAATTTTGTCAGGTGGCCCAAACAAGTATAATGGCTCGCCTGATGAATATTGTGGCTCACCTAGACAAGGTACATACTGTGGCTTGCCTAGACAAGGTACATATTGTGGCTCGCCTGGACAAGCTACAACTTCATCAGGTGACCCAAACAAGCAATGTGGCCCGCTTAGACCATGCTCACCTTCATCAGGCGACCCAAACAAGCATCATGGCCCACCTGGTGAGTATCGTGGACTGCCTGGACAAGGCGGAGCCTCACCAGACGACCCAAACAAGCAAGGCGGAGCCTCATCAGGCAACATACGACACTCAGTCTTACGATTTAACACAATCATGTGGGTCATACCAAGGCAAATCATTTGGTTCCAACTAGAACAATGACCCACGATGCTCATTTCAGTATACGATTGACGAGATCTTGATGGTCACACTCTTTTTCCCTTGGTAAAGATTTTTCCAAGAGGTGTTCTTTACTAAGGTTTTTAACGAGGCGACTATTTAAACACACATCTTTGACCTACGAGATTTTCTAACAATCTGTGGGCCTATTTACACTCATATACGACTAAACAGCCCAATCCTCTGTAGTGGGACCCATCTCAATCTTTCGAACCATATGAAAAACCTAAGGTGAAGACTATGCGCCGTCAGGCAAGAAGATTCGCGAATACTCCCACCTAAAAGGAAGTTTTTCTTCAACTATCAATGATACATAGATCTTTCTAGAGGATATCGGAGGAATGGAAACTATCCCGATGACTATCGAAGAAATGGAAAACATCCAAAGATTATTGACGAGGAAATGGAAGATGGCCTACGACTGAAAAGAGAAGCCCATGATTTTAAGGCGGTTTAGCTAGAGTATGTATACGATAGGTCCTAGGTCTTAGATCATCTTTCACTTTCTTGAATAGCTAGAGTCTAGAGCAGCTTGTAAACGAATTCATCTTACGTCAATAAAAGTGACCCTACTTCCTTCTTCTTTGTTCTTTGCTTTATGTTCTTTAATTTTAAGCGGTTCATACATCGAGAGTCCACGATCCCTTAAAAGTTTCCTTTGACAAGTTTTGGTTGTGTGAATTTTGGCTGACACATCAAATGTTAACATTATTGATGCCAATACTTGTGTTCGGCATGCATATACTGGATCATATGAGTATGTGCCTTACTTCGACAAAATTTACGGTAAGTGGAGAGTTTTAAAAACCAAAGAGATATGTAAGCTGCAATGATGAACTATTAAGTAAGTTTAAGTTTATATTTGTTATAACGAATATAAACTAATCTTTTGTGTAAACTATAAATTAAGCATAGTTGATATCAGACGAATCAGATATAGAACATGAAGCTTAATTGGGGACAAATACGTTATTAGACAATTAATAAATACTTTAACACATATTTTATGAATCAGATACATACAGATAAATATTCAATATGTAACATTTATGGTAACATGTAACTTATATTGTAAAACATAACATTTATATTTGAAGATTGTGGCACTATAAAGGACTACGGATGTACAATCATATACATAATCAGGACCAACTCAACTGTAAACCATGTGAAGCATTTGCTTTGCGTCAAAATGTATATTCTAAATTTGAGGACAAAAAATTGTAAAAATTTAGCTTGGTGAAATAGTTAAGAACTTTGTCTCCAAATTAGATAGGGTCCGAATCCCCATGTCCTTTCAAACATAACACTTTTTGGTTTTTTTTTTTGGGAAATTGGCTAATAGCAATTATTCTAATAAATTGTTAATTATGCTAATAAATTGCTGAAAGGAATTGCAATAGAATTTATCAGGTTATGATGAGAGAAGTGTTGTCGACTGGTGATTGGTAAAAACGGATTTTAAAGTAACGTTAGTTTTTCTTTGTTCCTTCTTAAGACATGGTTGACCGAATAATAAAAGTAATTATAATCTTAAAAAAAAAAGGTGTTGAAAAAAGAATACACATGACAGCTTTTTAGAACTGTTTTGGAATGAGGATTCTAAAATATTATACAAGATAACAGGTTAGCATCCCAATTTTTTTTTTAAATCTTTTTTGGAAATAAATACCCTTTGTGCTATATTTAACAATCACATCATGAGTGGGTGTTAATTAGTATATGTTTATTAATGTGTTATTTTCTAGCACACAAATTTAAACCGTGTTCTAACTCAACATTCACTTAGTTTGTTGTAATATAGTGGTATGTATTCCAGTCATGCGGGTATCCCAACTTCGATCCCTGGCAACGGCCCTAAATTTGTTGTGTTAGTTTTTAACACATCAATTAAACCTTGTATTAATTCACAACTCACTTAAATAAATGAAGTACAGCTAAAGGATCGATCCACCGGGAGAGATTAGAACCTAACTCATTAGACAAGTAAGATTCATAATTAAGGTAAAGTAACAAGATTTTTATGGTTTTTTAAATATCAAACAAACCTTTAAAGAAAGAAAAGAAAATAGCCAATTAGCGAGGTAAAACGTTTAAGGAAATTCAATAAATGGCATTATATCTTGAGTGTAGCAATATGATCAAGGTGAATCAATGGACATATACGTTAATCCACTCTATGGCCTTAACCACTTCACTAATCAACAATTTCACTAATATTTTAATTGCACAATCACTAGTCAATAAGCATTAAAAGTTCAAATTCAATAAACCACTAATCACCCTAACATCATTTCCAATTGATTAAGAAAGAAAATATCAGTAATTTGTCATTCAATCCTTCCATCGAACACTTGGTAGGTGTAAGAAATGTTTAGGGTTAACCCTTGAATGACCAAGCAAGGCTTGCACTAGGGACTAAATTAACTAATTAAACAGCTAACCAAACCTTAATCCATCACTAATCATCTATAAAAACACCATAATCTATAAAACTTAATTGCCAATCATAGATCTACTCACACATACTCAAAGAAACTAAAGCAAAGAAGAAATATAGATTAAGCATAAGAAAAAAATGAGATTAAGGAATGATTAAGAAAATGATTTACTAATCATAACCTTAAAATTTCATAAACCTAAACATAAAAGAGTAATTACACAAATGTTTTTGAGGTTTATATGATGAAAAGCCTAAACTATTACACAAAGATCTTAGTCTATATAGTAAGAATTTGGTCATATGGAAATTTTCCCTAGTAAAGACTATATACCGACCAACAAGGTTGGCCCTGAACTAGAGTCTTAAAACCATAGGCTTTAGGCATAAAAAAAATTATTATTAGGTATAGGGCCATTAAATTACAGAAATATGTTGTAGCATAGTAGTTTAACTCAGCTAATACAAGGATGAACCCAAAATCCAAATTTATTCACTTGCGCTCTAAAATGATATATTTCTTAGAGTCGGGAGTTTGCAACCGCCCCCTTAAAATGCTGACAAAGGTTGGAAAGCCCTTTCCTATCCTAGGTATTGGGTGAGTTATTGTTGTGTTTGAATCGCCAGTTAAAGGGCCTGGACTCAGGGCCTGGGCGGAGTTCTTCCCATCAGAAGATTTCTTTTGGCGCTGACTTCCACACTGAGTTGGGGCTTCTTGGCAGTTGGTGATGATCTCCCCGAGATCGAACCTTCAACGGAATCACGAGCCACCGAGGATGGGGATCTCCTCCTGGGAGAGCTGGCTACGGCTATCCTTTCCACGCCAAAGCCCTCGAGCCTTCACCATGCGCACTCAACAAAGTAAACTTCATGGCATCTGACTTGATTGGTTCGGCCTCTCAACTCTGACCTTTGGGCGGTCTGCTACGAAAGCTGGAAATTTTCACCATCCTTTTCTTGATTTCGACTTTGACTGGCTTAGGAGGAAGATGAGGAAGGCTTTCAACGCTGGAGTCGTAATCAGAATCCTGGGGACCTGGAAAGGCAAAAGGGTTAACATCAACTGGCGAGAAATACAGTCATTGAAACAAGATAAGAGTTCAGTAAAGGAAATACCTTGCAAGAGGCTGAGTTCGAGGTTATAGAACATCACAAACACGCGAAAAGGTGGACCAGTCGTGAGGCTTGGAACGAAGGATACGCCACCAAGCAATCACTGTTTTTTCCTTCCTAGCTCGCTGAATCTTGGCTACAAGAAGAAACAAAACACGAGCCATAAAAAATTAAAAAGGACCTTTGGTCAAAGCGTGGGCAAGGGAAAATAAGGCTTGTGGTTAGACCCTAAAGAAAACCCTAACTACCAATCTCCTCGGTCCAAGTAGGCCGCACAATCAGAGTAATCCCCATCGAGGCCTCGCCATCTTCAAAGAGGAACTAACTCTCCATCGAGAGATCATCTTTTCCGAGACTGATATATCATGGGTTTTACGTGCTTTTGACCATGATATCCGTTGTTTTATAGAGTCTTTTATGCATTTTTGAAATCTTTATTAGTATTTACATGTTATTACACAAGCTTGATGGTTTTGGAGCATTTTAGAAGATTGTGGAACAAAAAAAGGACCAAATGGAATGAAGATTACTTAGAGAAATTCGGGAAAGAAAGAAGAAAAATCCGCCTTTGGTGTCGAACGATTGGTGTTGAACGACACCATTAGGTGTGGTTCGACACCTCTATTTTCCTTATTTGGCCAGAAGATTTGGAAAATTGCTGAATTTCCCAAGAGAAATGGAAATTTGCCAGAAGATCCAAATTCGTGTTTAAGCAGTAAATACAAGTTTTCAGTCTTAGTTTTTAGATATCTTGTTTTCAATTAAGACTTCAGAAATAGAGTTGTTCCAAACTTTTATGGAGAAGAATTACGAGACTCTGCCTGTAGAGAGAAGAATTTTTTAATCCTCTTGTTTTATTTGATTGGATATATTTTTCATGCATTCTTCTTTCATAATGTTAATTGTTTCAGTTAATATATGCGAGTAGTTTGTTTGTTAGGCTTAGGGTTATTCTAGGGTTTAAATTGATAGTTAGAATTACTTGTTAGGAAAATCATCTAATTCTTCATCTAAAATTATGCTTGGTGCTAGTTCTTGTTTGATCACCTAGAATCTAGATCATAGGTTAATTAATTGATGCGAAAACACAATGAATTTACTCGAGTTATTTTACAGGACCAAAATTCATATTCAAAGAAATTTGGTTTAAGAATTTTGTGAACATGTTGAACATGAAATTAATGATTGTCTTAATTATTGAATTTGCAAAGAAATTTGGAATTCTAGAATTTATACATAGGTAGTCTTCGCAATGACAGTTGGTTGATTTTACAAAAGTGTTTCAAGTTCTAGAACGATTTTGTATAGAATCCTAACAGTTTTTATCTTTAATTCAGATTTACCCAAATTTGGAAAACCTAGCTTTTGTTTTATTGAATTTAAATTATTATTCCATCGATTTTCATAATTGTTTTCATTAGTCAATTTATTTAATTTAATTAGCTTGATTTGAATATAATATTTATGTGCAACTTTAAGTCTCTGTGGTTTTGCTCCCTAAATACTACAATGTATTAGTTGTGCTCTTGTAGTTAGTTATAGTGTTAAACTCTGAGCATATCACCTTATACGGAGCCCGGCCCTTGGCAAAGCGTCGAAAGTATCTGGAGAGGCATTATTGGATTTGACCTCGACGAAGCNGGGGGGGGGGGGGGGGGGGGGGGGGGGGGGGGTAAGGATCTCTATTTTTTCCTCCACAACAATTGCGTGGATCCCGACTACTAATCATACAAAGTTGGGATTCATCTGATTGAGAGCAATGCCCAGAAACCGGGCGACATTCAGGAGATACAGAGGGAGAGGGAAAGACTGATATCACCCGGAGAAGAAGACAGTGAAGGCACACTAGAGCCCTATCGTCACTTTCTCCGGCATGATAACCTGATAAGGGAGTGTCGTTCTCACCGCATAAGGAAATTTGCAGTTTTGGCGGAGATCAGAAGTTGTCCTCCGTCAAAGTCGACGCCGGCCAATCTTCCACATCTACCACAACTGGATTCTCACCTTGACCTTCAGCCATCTCCGAGAGTTACTAGGAAGAAAGATCGAATCTACCAGGCAGGGAAAAAGGAAGACTAGAGGTTCTCGTTAAGAGCACATAGAGAATAGGGAAGAGTAAAGGAGTTTCTTCGAATGAATGGCAATAATAAAGTAAATAGGAGTCATAAGGATTAAGTAAAAGCACTGAGGGAAAAGAGAAGTTACCTTGGAGATTGTGTAGTGCGTGAACCTAGGTGAGAAAAAGTAGGTCGTCTTTATAGTAATAATTATTACTAACCTAGGTACATCAACTCAACCGCAAGATTTGAAGTCATCATCCCCTAAATTCTCGCCAAGTGTATCTTATCCAATCCAAGAGGAAAAGTTTTGGTCCAATCCTAAGTTAAAGGAACCGTCCTTCTTAGTTCTACTAACTCAGTAAGTGGGTGGAGGGGCAATTGTTAAGGGAGGATTTCAGACACCTAGCATAGTGGGCCAGAGGGTCGGCCCATCAAAGAAGAATGCATGTATCTGTGGGCCAGAGGATTGGAAGGCCCGCTAATAGATCAATTCAAATTGGATAAACATGGTAACCGCGAGTCTGAGATTGTGGGGGGGGGGGNGGGGGGGGGGGGGAGAAGTTTAAACTGTGGCTCTGTGAATCCCGAAGAGAGTGGAAGGGGAGAACGAGTATAAAAGAGGCACAAGAAGCTCAGAGAAAGGCATTCTGATTCCCCCGAGTGAGATAAGAGTTAGACAGCAACATTATTCTTTGTAAGCAATCCAACCAAGAATTTTGTATTCTTTTCTGATATTTTGAGTGTTCTTATAGTTCATCAATAGAGATTTAGGCACTCATCTTAATATACTTCATAACTTCTTCTTTTTGAATAAATTGTTAAATTTTATTCAAAGTGCATTTTTGTTTACACCAAAGTGTATAATCCAAAGCTACAACAAGCTTTCCATGACAAATAACTAACTGAAGATAAGAACTACAGTAAAATATCATTGAATACTTTTACAAGTGAACCAAAGTTGCAGGGCATCCTCCATCTTTAAGTCCAAGTGTCTAATTGTAGCTATCCTGTTACGGACAATTTTGTCAGTCAACGTTACCGACCTAGAGATTGGCATGCTTACCTCCCCATGTCGCCTTCAATTTCTTTCTCTCCAAACAGCATAGAGAGTGGATTGAAATAGATATCGAAACAAAAATTTCTCAGATGGTGAGCCTTGTAAGTCTGAAATCAGTCGAACCAAGTTGTTCCAGTCTTCAGTATATTTCTCCTTAAGCACACCGTGAGCTAACTACTTCGAGATTTGCTTTGAGAAGTCACAAGCAAAGAACAGATGTTGTTGCGTTTCTAGCTCTGCATCACAGAGTATACAATTCACATTTACCCCAATCTCCACCTTAACATTACATCCCCTGTCGATAATCTTCCCAGCATTGCCAACCACACCATAAAAAAATAGTCTGGTGTGGCATGCTTGAACCATACACCATTACTCCATCTCACCTTAAGCCTAGAGTGTCTAATATATTCCCATGTCTCCCATGTCTTGAATTTTTGTTTTAAAACTCCCCTATGGGTTCTCCAAAGATGCACATCACTTCCTGCTCCCTCACGTGTCTCCAAGTAGTTAACAAGCTCTTGTTCCACCTCATTATGAACATCCACTCTATGAGACCTCAGTCTTCTAATCCCTGGGATATTCGACAATAACATATTCTTTTGAATGCCAAATAAGATTGTACCTCTGCTACCAATTGAATGCCATAATCTTACTTTAGAACTCCAATAATCATACCTAAAATGCATATTACCACCATCCTTGACCAGAATTCTATGATACTCTCTAGCCAAGTTCCTATACTTGATCAACTTTCTCCACATCCAGGATCCATTAATTAATGAAACTTCCCCAGACCAGAAAGATTTACCCTGAAGCAACTCAAAATGTAACCATAGAACCCATAATGATTGTCTCGCTAATAGGACTCTCCGAATAAGTTTCAAACACATTACCTTATTTACTTCTTGGATGCTTCGCACACCTAATCCACCCTCCTCCTCTAATGTACATACCACCTTCCATAACACTTTTGCTTTACTAGTTTTCAGTTCTGGTCCGGACCAAAGAAAGGCAGAACATATGCTTTCAATTTCCTTGATACATCCACTCGAAAGTCTGAATGCTGATAACCAGAAATTAACCGTACGAACAGTAACAAAATTTAGCAACTGGAGCCTCCCCGCAAAAGATAAGTATCATCTAGTTCAAGAGTTAACTTGTGTTCTTAATCTTTCTAACAAAGGGAAGTAATCTTGTGATCTCATCTGCTTTGTGAGTGATGGAAGAACAAGATACCTGACAGGTAAATTTCCCCTTGCAAAATGCAAGCTAGTCATCAAAGTCTCCTTCTGAGCCTCAGTAAAACCCGCCAAATATAATGTGGACTTCTCCAAACTGATTTTATGACCAGATGCACCTGCAAATTCTTCAAAACTTACAATACACCATTAAAAGAGTTCCTTTGCCCATCCATAAAAACCAATATATCATTTGCAAAACACATATGGGTTAACTCGAGCCTGGCACAACCAGGATGGTATCCAATGAGTCTTGCTTTGGCTGCTCTGTCCAACATCTTCGATGGAACATTCATGCATATAAAAAAAAAAAGATAAGGAGACAACGAGCACCCTTATGTAAGACCTCTGCTGCTGCTTTGAAAATACTCTATCAACTCCCCATTTATTCGTACTGAGAATGATGCAGTAGAAATGCATTTCCTATCCACCTAATGAACACTTCAAGCAGCCCCATCACTCGTAGAACATATAGCAGAAAACTCCATTGAACTGAATCAAATGATTTTGAAATATCAATTTTAAGAGCTCCTCTCTTTATACTAGCTTCCTTGTGATAATCTTGTAAAACATTCTCAATGAGTAATATGTTCTAAACAAATGCAGATTGTGTAGGAGAAATAAAACATGGTCGGTTTGCCAAGATTTTAGAAATAAGCTTGTAAAGGACATTGCAACATGATATTGGTCGATAATCTTTCATGTTCAGAGCTTAAGACTTCTTTGGAAGTTTTTTACCATGATGGTAGAATTTACTCCCTGTGGTAAGAGTCATGTTTGAAAAAACGATTGGATAACAACAACAAAATCTGGACCAATAAATTCCCCATGTAGCTTTGTAAAATTGTGTGGTGTATCCATCTGGGTCAGGTGCTTTGCTTCCAGACATGGTGAATAAGACCTGATTGATTTCCTCCGCAGTAACCTCCTTTACTAGTTTATGTATCTCCATTTCAGTACATCAAAAATCCAATAGGCTACCTAATTCTTCCTCACTCATACCAGTATAGTCACTCAGTCGATGATTTAGTAAACTCTTGAAAAATGTCTTTGCAATGACCTTTATCTCATCATGTGTATCCACCTTAGTACCAACATCATTTCTTACTTCTTTAATAGCATTTTGGGATCTCTTAGACCGGATAGCCTGGTGAAATAACTGTTATTCTTATCCCCCACCTTCAACCAGTGAATCATGGATTTCTATTTCACATATTTTCCTCAGCTTTTGCAAGTGTTAACCATCGAGAATAGGCCAGGGATTCCAGTACCATGTTTCCCTGACTAGGATGTTCAAGTGTTTTAGTCTGGAAGTTGCATAGATCAGAAAAGCTTCTTTTATCTTCCTTGATATATTTCTCCCATCTCTTTACCCAAACCCTTAAGCTTCTGCTTTAAACCTTTTAGCTTCTTGGAAAACCTAAACATCGTGGAAGTAGAAATGAACAGACGATCATACTGACCCCAATAATCTTCCACAATGCTAAGAAATTTTGGATTTTCAGCCATAACATTTAAAAATTTGAAAGTCTTCTTCCTTCTACTTATATCTTCCCCAAATTGGATCCGACACCTGGTATGATCTGAGCATCCCCAACTTTAAATACACTGTACCCATTTGAAAAAAATTACAACCACTTGGCATTGACTTTAACTCTATCTAGCTTTTTACAGACGAGGCCATTTTCTCTTTTATAACACCAAGTAAAGAATAAACCATGCGAGCATAAATCCATTAACTGACAAACTTGAACTGTTTCCTAAAAATCTTTCATACCTATTTGTACAGCTAAGAGATCATCGAAACCACAATCTTCATCATCCTCCAAAATTTCATTAAAATCGCTCATAATCATCTGAAGCTTTATCTTTGAAAATCCCAGTTTGATGATGACTACAAAGCTCCAACCACAATTCTTTGTGTTCCATAGCTCCATTATATGAAAGAACAAAAGATTTTTGCTTCCTTATCAATCCCACCAACATAAACTGTAACTATGTGTTCTCCTTTATAAAATGGGGTCAATAAGATATCATCTCTCCATACAATCCATATCTTCCCCAATGCATTATATTCATAGTTTGAATAATAATGCAATCACCAAACATCTGGAAATAATCTTCTCAGCCTTGTTTCCAAAATACAGCAAATTTCAAATCCCTATTCTTCAACCAATTTCTTACTTCTGAATGTTTGTAAAATTGATTAAAACCTCGCACATTCTTTTGTGTGAAGTCTTGCTTTCACAATTATTTTAATTTTTTGGTAGTTTTTTTTTTTTTATCAATATCCCTATTTCCACTTAAATATAAATTTTTTATATTTAATTATTTCGATAAAATTATACTATTATTATAACACAAACGTAAGAAAGTATATTATGTTTGGATGTTGGGTAAAAACAAATATGAGTTGAAAATTAAAAAAGAGTCCGTTAGTTACGGAGTGAAATCACAAAATTCAAATTTAAAATTTAAACTGAAGTGAGTGGAAGTAGGAAAGAAAATAGAAAATCGCCCCAACTAAACTAATCTATCTGACATTTTGAAAAGCTAAAAGAAGAATTGAGTGTAAATATCACCAAACCGGAGTTGAACACCTTGGTTTGGTCCGTGTAATTGACTTCGTTTACAATTTACCATTTACAAGATACAATATTAAACTTGGAAATGATCTGTTTAGTAAAAAATGGTGGCCTTGGTTGCTTCATCTCTCATCTCTGCTTAGAGAAGAAGGAACAATAAATGCACTTGAGCACACACTCTCTCTCTCTCTCTCTCAAATCCGCCATTGCTGAAGCTTTCTTTTCTCCGGCGAATAGCGATCGTTGATGATCCGATTTCGTTTGAGAGGAAGATCTAAAGATCGCTTGACATTAGAGTAAGTTGATATTGAGACAGATTCAGCAATTGGAATGGAATCGCAACGGCGAGGAGGTGCTGTATCACTCTCTCCAGCTCGAACGAGTGATAAATCGTCCAGTAAGGAGAAGGGTGTGAATGTGCAGGTCATTTTGCGTTGCAGGTCTGCTTTCTTGATCTCACATTTTAACCAAAACGGTCTCTCTCAACTCTCACCGCCTTTTGTTTTGCTTAGGCCTTTGAGCGAGGACGAGGCCAGACTACATACGCCGGTGGTGATCTCTTGCAACGAGCACCGCAGAGAAGTTGCTGCGACTCAGAGCATTGCCGGAAAGCAGATTGCTAGACAATTTGCTTTTGACAAGGTGTTTGGTCCCGCATCTCATCAGAAGGACTTATATCACCAGGCCATTTCTCCTATTGTCTTTGAAGTCCTCGAGGGTTACAACTGTACCATCTTTGCTTATGGCCAGACCGGCACTGGAAAGACTTATACCATGGAAGGAGGTGCAAGGAAAAAGGTCCGTCCTCGTCTTTCTAATCAAACCTTGCCTTGTCTGCTTCTGTGTATGATGTCAAACTCCTTTTTCTTTCTTTTTGTAGAACGGGGAATTCCCCACTGACGCAGGTGTTATTCCAAGAGCTGTTAAACAAATTTTCGACATTTTACAAGCCCAGGGGGCTGAGTATACCATGAAAGTCACCTTCCTTGAACTCTATAACGAGGAAATCTCTGATCTTTTAGCACCAGAGGAGACTACCAAATTTGTTGATGACAAGTCTAAGAAATCCATTGCTCTCATGGAAGATGGGAAAGGAAGTGTCTTTGTTCGGGGCTTGGAAGAAGAGATTGTGAGTACAGCTGACGAAATATACAAAATCCTCGAGAAAGGTTCCTCTAAAAGACGTACAGCTGAAACTCTTTTGAACAAGCAAAGTAGTCGCTCTCATTCTATATTCTCTATCACCATTCACATCAAGGAAAACACTCCAGAGGGAGAAGAGATGATCAAATGTGGGAAACTAAATCTTGTTGACCTTGCTGGTTCCGAGAATATCTCCCGTTCTGGTGCACGAGAGGTATACTTATCATCTCATATCAGTTCTTCAACACTGAAAGCTAGTGCTAAGTAGTTTGACAAATGTTGTTGCAGGGACGAGCCAGGGAAGCTGGAGAAATTAACAAGAGTTTACTTACTCTTGGCCGTGTCATTAATGCTCTCGTTGAGCACTCTGGTCATATTCCTTACAGGTAGCATCCTGATAGCTTGTAGTCTTGTTGGTGTCCATGATTTTAAGATTGATACCAAAATCGTACTCAGCTATTGCTTTTGACCTCCCAGAGATAGCAAATTGACAAGGCTACTGAGGGACTCGTTGGGAGGAAAGACAAAAACATGTGTAATCGCCACAATTTCACCTTCCATCCACTGTTTGGAAGAGACTTTAAGCACTTTGGATTATGCACACCGCGCCAAGAATATCAAAAACAAACCAGAGGTGAGTTGTTATATCAATCTTCTGAAATATAATCTCATGCAGAAAACAACGTTTCTAACCACTTCCTCTTGATGCTAGATCAACCAGAAGATGATGAAATCTGCTGTCATGAAAGATCTTTACTCTGAAATTGACCGACTGAAGCAAGGTATGAGTATGATCATTTAATGTATTGGTTTCAAGGCATACCTTACTTGGTATTGAAACTTTTATTTGTTTTTGCATTTTCAGTTTCACATCTGCTTAATAATTTCCGATATATTTTTTAGAGGTATATGCTACTAGAGAGAAAAATGGGATATATATTCCAAAAGACCGTTATCTTCAAGAAGAGGCTGAAAAAAAGGTTTAGTTTTCTCTGAACTGGATGGTTTTTATCTATTTCATCCTCGTTTCCTGTCCTGCGGTTGAAAAGTAACTCTGTTCATTCGTGTATAATCACAGGCAATGGCTGAAAAGATAGAAGGATTAGAACTTCAATCAGAATCCAAGGACAAGGTATGACACCCACTTCATTTAATTCCATATGCATTTGTGCCTCACATTATATTTATATATTAATTGTGTTGGTCCTGCAGAAAGTAATTGAACTTCAGGAGCTATACAATTCTCAACGGCTTTTGACTGCAGAGTTGAGTGAGAACCTTGAGAAAACTGAGGTCTTCACCTGGCCCTGATTTTGCTTCTAACACCTCCTGAGGATCGATGTTGGTGAAAAAACTAACTTTATCTCTCTAAAAATATCAGAAAAAGCTTGAGGAAACTGAGCATTCATTGTTTGATCTTGAAGAAAAATACAGACAGGCGAATGCAACGATTAGAGAGAAGGAATTTGTAATATCTAATCTCCTCAAGTCAGGTACTTGGTTTTCTTTACTAGCCTTCTCATGAGGCAAAAAGGGGATAAAAATTCGGATAATAACATTTTCTTGTTCCTTTCAGAAAAATCACTTGTCGAGCAAGCCTTTGAGCTGCGGACTGAACTAGAAACTGCAGCATCAGATGTTTCCAACTTGTTTTCCAAAATAGGTAAGCAAATCATGGACCTAGTTATTCAAATAGATGTTCCTGCGGTTCAAAAATGCTGTTGTTATGCAGAAAGAAAAGACAAAATTGAGGACGGAAACAGATCTCTCATTCAAGAGTTTCAATCACAGCTCACACAACAGCTTGATCTATTGCATAAGACCGTGGCTTCTTCTGTAACTCGACAAGAAGTTCAACTAAAACACATGGAGGAAGACATGGAATACTTTGTATCAACAAAGTCTGAAGTGAGAGATTTCAGTTTCTTTTCTATCGGCTCTTTTTTATTTTTAAGTTTTTAAACTGATCATTTTTTGCTTCATTCTGCTGATTTCTTGTTCAGGCAACTGAAGAACTTCGTGGGAGACTTTCAAAACTGAAGACAGTGTATGGTTCTGGCATCGAAGCTCTTGATAATATAGCTGTGAAGCTGGATGGAAATTCTCAGTCAACCTTTGGTAGCCTAAACTCAGAAGTTTCCAAACATTCCCATCAACTTGAGAATGTAAGCCTGAAACTTTATAAGTAGCCAACGATACCATTGTTACTCTGTTCTGAGTTCATTTCTTTCCTTTGCTTTCTCTTGTAGGTTTTCAACGGTTTCGCTTCGGAGGCTGACATGTTACTGCAAGATCTCCAAAATAGCCTTAACAAACAGGAAGAGAAGCTTATTGCATTTGCTCAACAGCAACGGAAGGTGAGCAATATTTGATGATTCTTTAAATGATTACAACATTATTAGCAGACATTTCAGTCGTGACATTTTTCAGGCACATTCACGAGCTGTGGATACAGAAAGGTCAGTTTCAAAAGTAACTGTGGAATTCTTCAAGACTCTAGACACGCATGCTACCAAACTAATGGGGATAGTGGAAGAGGCACAGACAGTTAATCACAAGAAATTGAGCGAATTTGAAAACCAGTTTGAGGTGATTCTGGTTCTTGGCGTCTAGACACATGCACAGCTGCAAATGCCTTGTGTAGTCGTTAATGCTATTTCCTCTGTTTTGTAGGAATGTGCTGCGAATGAAGAGAGGCAATTGCTGGAGAAAGTTGCAGAACTTCTGTCAAATTCTAATGCTAGGAAGAAAGACCTTGTAAGTATGATTGATTATGTTACTTTATTCTTAGGAATTGCTTTTGATTTTGAGGCTTTAAACAATCTCTTCAATCATTCTTTTAGGTTCAAATGGCTGTACAAGATCTACGCGAGAGCGCATCCATCAGAACAACCATTCTACAGCATGAAATGTCAATGGTGCAAGACTCAACTACTTCCGTTAAAGCGGAGTGGAACCTTCACATGAAGAAAACAGAAGCGAACTATTTCGAGGACACTTCAGCGGTTGAGAGTGGGAAGAAGACGATGCAAGAAGTTCTCTTGAACTGGTATAAAAAAAAATTCTCACAGTTCCATTATTTTTAAAGTCAATAACATATATCATCTCTAGCACCGAGTTTTTCTCATGCGTTTGCTTGACCTTTGTAATGGATATATGTAGCTTGGAGAAGGCAGATATGAGTGCACATCAATGGAGGAAAGTTCAAGAATCTCTGGTCAGTCTAGAAAGAAACAATGTGGCTTCTGTGGACTCAATCGTTAGGTCAGATCTGCACATACCAATTCTATTTTTCACCATTTCTGATTTGTTTCGAGTCACTTACTGCTCTCATCTCTCAACAGAGGAGGGTTGGATTCCAATGAGAACCTACGCTCTCAGTTCTCGTCCGCTGTATCTTCCTCTCTCAATGTTTTTGATTCTGCTAATGGCAACCTCCTCACTTCCATTGATCGTGAGTAGAGCTATTAATTTCTTTACATTCATCTTCCTTCTTTTTTTTGCTGAAAGTTTATACCTTTTTCAGATTCATTGCAACTCGACAACGATGCATGTGCAAAGATCAACTCCATGATCATCCCATGCTGTGAAGACTTGATAGAGCTCAAGAGGGATCACAATCACAAGATTGTAAAAATCACTGATAACGCAGGGAAATGTCTTCTTGAGGAATACGTTGTAAGTTTCATACATTCTTTTTTGCTGAAAACAGACTGATAAATACATATCAGATATTGTTATCTGTTTTTGAGTCTGGTAACAGTTGAGCTGCGGTTTTGTGGCGCAAACAGGTGGATGAACCGTCATGTTCAACGCCCAAAAAAAGACAAATCGACATACCCAGCATCCAGGCCATCGAGGAACTTAGAACTCCAGCGTCTGAGGAATTACTGAGAGCGTTTCGAGATGAGAAACTGTTGAAGCAAGCCAATGGAGATGCAAAGCAGTTGCAACAAAATTTTATACGGGCTTCCTCTTTTTACGAGGCAGCTGTGTCGGACTCAAGATTTCCCTTTTCTGCTGTTAACTAAAACATTAAGAGGAATGCCAAGAGAAGGTTACTGCGTCACACTGTACAGAGAGTATAGTTGCATACACGTAAAACTCAGTGTCTTCATGGAGTTCTGGTTTGGGAGATTTACAAACATTTCAGTTTTATTTAATATTCTTTATTTATTTGTATCTGTTTATTAGTTTGGACAAAAAATATATATATTATCTTCTGAATCAGTATTTATATGAGTCGTGCCAATCTTGATTACAAAACACATTTGTGGGTGTCTTTAGATACGATAAAAACATAAACTACAAAAATATTACTAGGGTGCCTTTTTTTTTTTTTTTTTTTCTTTTTTTCAACAACATTTATAACAAAAATTAGATCGGATAGAAAAATCAAACCGATGGTACATCACTAATGTAGCTTATCTCTTACGAGTAAATTCTGACACCACGTGCAAGAGCATCCGCTTTGGTATTGCAGCTACGGGATACGCAAATCAATGAGAACCTGGAGAAGTTATTCTTTAGTCTTGTGACGTTCTCCATGTAAGTCGAGAAAGCTGGCCAATTCAATGGGGAAGATACCATCTGTACGACTTCCTGCTAATCTATAGCAAAAGAGACTTCAAGCCGACGTTGATCGATCATGCTCAGCAGCCCAGAGTAGAGCCTCCACTTGTGTGTAGGGGTGATAAACTTCGCCTAACGTTACGAGCTCCCATAAATATGCCGGCGTCACCATCATTATGGTACCAACCTATACCCGAGAGCGCCCGTGGCTGTCCAAGAGCCGTCAAAATAGTAGAAGTAAGATGATCCGGGAATCGAAGACTCCTCGGCTTCCTCGTCATAAACACCCTCCCAAGAGAGAGATTCCATTTATGCTAAGTGAACTAAATCCCGAGGGTCCCAGTCAGTCTGTGCTTCTTGTGGAATGCGCCAGAATAAATAATCAAAATTCGAGAATACCGAAGATCCCGAGAAAGTCCCTAGAGGAGAAGGTGTGTTTGAAAGAGCCCAAGTTTGCATTGAGGGTGCGCATTCGAATAACGCGTGATTAATGGTTTCTGATTCTGCTCCGCAACAAGGACATGTATCATCACAGGGGATTCCACGTCCTCGAAGCCGCGCGGTAACCGACAAACACCTTGTTATGGCCTGACAAACAAAATGTTTCAGCTTGGGAGGACAATGTAATTTCCAGGCAAAGGTTTGCAAATCCGTAATATGTGGGCCGAAAGACTGATCCACACGACTTGACAAAGGGCCTTTCGATAAAAGTTGATCACCTGATTTAACTGTATAAGTTCCCGATTTCGTATAATTCCATTGAAGTGTATCTTGTTTAAATGAGAGGCTGATCGGGATACTACGAATAAAAGGAATGACTTCCGGAACCATAATCACATTTAGAAGATCCAGTTTCCAGGTATGAGTATGAGGATCGACTAAATGATTGACCATCATATTGGGATAATAATTTGTTCCTTTACACACCGCTGGTCTGGGTGAAGGTTCTGGTATCCAAGGGTCATTCCAAACAGAAACCGAATTGCCAGACTCGACTCTGATGATGGAGCCAGCTTTAACCAACGAACGAGCCGAGATTATACTACGCCACCCATATGAAGGCTTTGAAACCTTGATCAGATCAAGTGGGTGTGTTTTCCGAAAGTACCGCCCTTTAAAGACTCTCGCAAAGAGGGACATTGGATGATTAATTAATCTCCACAATTTCTTTGCCAGTAAAGCTGTATTAAAGTCTTCAATGTAATTGAAGCCGAGTCCCCCGTCTGACTTATCCTTACACAACTTTTCCCATGCCTCTCAGCTTTGATATGCCCAAAACAACATGTGTGGCCTCACGCATTGTAGGATCAACCTTATGGCCAAATTGGACCGAAGATTTATCAAAATTAATTTGCTGTCCTGAGACATTCTCGTAATCTTTGAGGAGACCTAAGATAACCGAGCATTCCTCGATAGAGGCTTGACATAAGAAAAGACTATCGTCGGCAAATAAAAGATGTGAAACAGGAGGACTAGCACGACCCACTTTTAGACTTGTGACCCGTTTTCCAGCTCGAGTTTTCTAATATTGACGACCAAAGCCTCCGTACAAAGAATGAATAAAAAGGGTGATAAGGGGTATAATCTATATCTATAAAGTTAGTTTTTCTCTCTTTTGGTGATAACACATTATCATCCACATGGATAACACATTATTTCCATATTAATTTTTTATAAAATAATTTATTTTAACATCTACTTAACATTTTAATTACACTTTTGTACTAATATATTCAGTTACAACAATTTGAAAAGTCAGTCACGATATCACCTCTCAAAATATATAAATCATATTAAATATTAGTATTAAAAATTCATAACCTAAAACTAAATACTTTTATCTATATAAAGTAATGCCTCTAAACGATATAATCAATATTTAAGTTGCTGAAAATAATTATATTAAGTAATGACT
>OVAP01001641.1:0-16661 GCA_900406295.1 Aurinia saxatilis | reverse complement strand
CGCTCATGGAATACCGGGTTTGTGCCTATATGTATCGCTGATTGACTGTCGCAAAATAGGAGCATTGCTTCTTTGTGCCGAACTCCAAGATCCGTGAGAATTCTCTTGAGCCATACCAATTCTTGTGTAAGGGAGGACATGGCCCTGTATTCGGCTTCAGCTGAAGAGCGACTAACCGTCTTTTGTTTCACCATTTTCCATGAAATTGGAGAACTGCCTAACTGCACAAAGTAACCTGTGATGGACTTCCGAGAAAGAGGAAAACTTGCCTAGTTAGAGTCGCACCATCCGGATAGTCTTAAATTCGGATCAGACTGAAGTAGGATATCTTGGCCTGGTCCGTTCTTCAAATACCTGACCACTCTAACCACAGCATCCCAATGTTCCTCTCGTGGTTGTTGCATGAACTGTGCAAGTGTGTGGACTGCGTAAGATAGCTCAGGACGTGTNTTGCATGAACTGTGCAAGTGTGTGGACTGCGTAAGATAGCTCAGGACGTGTAACTTTCAAGTATATAAGTCTTCCAACAAGTCTACGATAAGGCACATGATCTTTGAGCAAAGGTGTTGTAGACAATGCCAAACGATGATTCTGAGTCATTGGAAAGTCCACTGGCTTAGAGCCCAAAAGACCTGTTTCTGAAATGATTTCTAATGTGTATTTCCGTTGACACAAATAGAAACCAGCTTGACTCCTTGCAACTTCAATGCCAAAAAAATATTTTAGGAGTCCAAGATCTTTCATATGAAAACATGAAGAGAGATAGGCTTTAAATTTGGCGATCATCATCTCTGAATTTCATGCAATAACCAGGTCATCAACATATACCAATACTCTTAATTCTGTCCCAGCATCAGATAGAGTAAACAGTGAGTAGTCGGACTTCGAAGCTTTAAAACCATATGCTAGAAGGGCTGTGGAAAGCCTATAGAACCAACATCGATGCACTTGTTTTAAACCATAGAGAGACTTGTGGAGAAGGCATACTGGATTCGGTTTTGTAGAGGTCACTCCAGGAGGAAGTTTCATGTATACTTCTTCCTTTAAATCACCGTGCAAAAATGCGTTATGAACATCCATTTGGTGGACTTCATAACCTCGTGCAGCTGCTACCCGAAGAAACATACGAACCGTGCCCATCTTTACTACCGGAGCAAAAGTTTCACCATAGTCTTCACCCTCGATTTGACGATTTCCCATTGCCACCAATCTTGCTTTGTGACGTTCTAGGGTACCATCTGCTCGATATTTCAGCTTAAAGACCCATAGACTACCAATTGCAGTCTTTCCAGGTGGTAAAGTGACAATTGAGTAAGTTCGATTTACCTCTTGGGCTTTGAGTTCAGCAGAGATAGCTCCTCTCCAACGCTCATCAAGAATTGCCTGTTTATAGCTCCGTGGTTCTATTTCAGAGAGGATTGCAGCTTGAAAAGCAGAGTGAGTCATGGAAAACCGGTCATTGTTGACATACAAGGAAATCGGATACTCGGAGATTGTGGGGGACGTCAACGATTCGATACTAACTTTGTTGGTGACATAATTTTGAAGAGTCACTGCTTGTTTCTTCTTCCGGTGACCGCGAACTAATAATTCAGGTGCATTANGCATTAGCTGTTTGTTGTTCGTGTGGAACCGCATCTGGCTGAGGAGGCTCGGGTGCCGGTTCCGGTTGAGGCGACAGCGGAGTTACCACTTCGGGAGAGTATGATGGTGCTGGTGTTGACGGTGAAGATGGAAACTCAACAGGAGATATCAGATTGGGTGTCGTAGCCGATGACAGAGACACGGTGGAAGAAGACGGCTATGAAGAAGACATTCGATGTGCAGAACTCTCTGTAGGCAATAAAGGTTGGTGGGCCAAATTTTGTGGAGTAATAATGGTCCGTGAAGAGGTGGCAAATGAGCTTATTAAATCAACCCAATTGGACATGTCTGATAAAGGAGCCCATAAGTCATCTGTTTCAAGTTCTGCAGATTGTGTCGATGAATTTGCAAAGAAAGGGTATTCCGTTTCTCTAAAAATAACATCCCGAGAAACAAAGAACTCTTGTTTCTCCAAATCATACAAACGCCAGCCTTTTTTACCATGAGGATAACCCACAAAGATGCATCTTCTTGATTTTGAAGCAAATTTATCACCTTTTTTATACTGATTGTGTGCATAACACAATGATCCAAAAATTCTGAGATGCTTGTATGTTGGTTGAGCACCATGTACAAGCTCGTACGGAGTCTTCCCTTTTAAGACGACAGATGGTGTTCTGTTAATTAAGTAACCAGCTGTGAGTATACATTCTCCCCAGAACGCGATAGGTAAGTTAGCTTGAAACAGAAGCGCCCGAGCAATATTCAAAATGTGCCTATGCTTTCGTTTGACACGTCCGTTCTGGTTTGGAGTTCCCACACATGAAATTTCATGTCGAATCCCCTTTGCAAGAAATTCTTTTGTAAGACACATAAATTCGGAGCCGTTATCACTTCTAATTGTTTTGAGCAAAGTTTGAAATTGTCTTTCAACCATGGCTACAAAATGCATCAAGTGTGTTTGTGTTTCTTTCTTCTCCATCATGAGAAAGACCCAAAAACTTCGCGAGAAGTCATCCACTATGGTTAAGAAATATCTAGCTCCAGAGAATGAAGGAGTTCGATATGGACCCCAAACGTCACAATGAACTAAATCAAAAAATTTGTCGCTTTTATTATCACTCAACGGAAATGATTCACGGGACTGTTTTGCTCGAAAACAAGCATCACAAGTCTTATTCGAAATTTCAGAAACAACAACATCAGGAAGCAAATTAACTACTTTAGCAGAAGGATGTCCCATCCGGTGGTGCCATAGTTCAAACGAGTCAACTCCACTAGTTTGAACCGCTGTGACCGTTTCCATTCCACGAAAGCAAAACATCCTATTTTCTCGTTTACCCACTTCAGTCACTATCCTGGTATTGCGGTCCTGGATGATGAGAAAAATGTCAGCAAGCTGTATCACACACCTATTTTCATCCATTAACTGACCAACTGATATCAAATCCGACTTCATTTCTGGAATATAAAAGACTGAGCGCCTAACCAGATTCGAACTAAGGCACATTGTACCCTCTTTAATTGAAATCCGTTGACTCCCATCGGCTAATATGACTAAAACGGGAGGCATGTCACACAAGTCCAAGAGAGAATCAAGTTTCCCGGTCATATGGTGGGAGGCACCCAAATCTAAAATCCAAGAAGAGAAAGGAGACATATCAGTCGTCGTTTCATTCGCACTTGTTCGTCCAACATTGAGAAGTTGCAGGACTGTCCTCCACTGCTGGTCACTAAGCCCACTTACACCATCTCTGTCCTGGTTAGTTATGACGAGGTTTGCACGTTCAGTCGCAGCTGGATTAAGAGACGTCGCGGCATTGGCATAAACAGGAAGACGTGCTGGATTTGGGACACCATTAGGAGTCACTCCTTTTCCGATGTCCCTACTTCCTACAGCCCGAGATCTTGGTCGATCACCCCACCATTCATGATAACCTATAACCGAGTAACAACTCTCCGAAGAGTGACCCTTTCGTTTGCAATGTTTGCAGAGTGGACCAGCGGTAAGAGCGCGGTGTTCTGGTTGATATCGTGGCTTTGTCTGAGCCGCAAAAGTTGTAACTTCATGTCGTGNAGAGCGCGGTGTTCTGGTTGATATCGTGGCTTTGTCTGAGCCGCAAAAGTTGTAACTTCATGTCGTGCCTCTTGTGCACGAGCGTTGTTGTGAAGATCTTCTTCTTGTTGAACAGTGTTGTAAGNGTGCACGAGCGTTGTTGTGAAGATCTTCTTCTTGTTGAACAGTGTTGTAAGACTCCTCAAGCGTGGGAAGAGGAGTATGTGCCGTGAGACTCGATCTCACAGATTGAAACATCCTCTCATCAAGACCATACAAAAACTGTTGAACTTGATCTTCCTCACGATCTTTCTCCATCAAAGCTGTGAGATTACACTCACACTTTCCACAATTGCAGATGCAAAGAGGACGATAGTTAGTGACACTATCCCAAATCTTCGTTAATCTTCCAAAGTACTCTTCAATTGTGCTGCCTTGCTGTTTACAGTTTGCAAGATCCGCCTTAATTTGTTGATTATTTGGTCCTCTTGTAACTGCAAAACGTTTCTTGATATGATCCCATAGATCCTTAGCATTGTCACGATGAGAAATATTAGACAACAACGAAGGATCGATAGACATCTTAATCCATGAAACCAAAAGAGTATTAATCGGTCCCCATTCTTCGTAATCGGGAGAGTCGGGAGCTGGTTTCGGAATGGATCCATCCAAAAATCCAAACTTTTTACGGGAACATAGTGCGGTTTTAAACGCACATGCGCATTCGTCATAGTTGCAGTCCCGAAGCAAAGGTTTTGAGATCACAGCCCCGGGATTGTCTGCCGCCTTAGATCAGACGGAGAAATAGTTCTCCGAAGTTCTTGTCTTCCGGTGTTAGGAGGAGCCTCTGAAGAGGCCTCGTTTGAGTTCGTGCCCGACATCAAGAGTCGAGCTCTGTGTTCGGTTATGTTTTTGTGTTTAAATCCGGGTTTCAGATTGAGAGTTTAAAGAAAAATGAGTACCCGCTCTGATACCATGATAAATCCGAGAAGGGACAGAAAAGAGACGAAGAAGAAGTTTTGTGTATTCTCTCAAAAGAAACTTTACATCGTTATATACAAGAGAGTAGCCAAATCTACTTACCAAATACAGAGATATCACAATCAACTATTAACAGAAATGAACTTCAAAGAGAATCACGTAATCATTGGAATTGACACGCAATTATTGGGATTGATATCCCATCACACCATATATATATATTACTATCAACTTTAACTTTACTACCAAAACAAGATTATTGAGCCTACCTCCTAGTGGGGAGTCCAACTTGTCGAGGCCAACTTTATTGCTTGGCATCTCCCTCTTTCCAGTGTATAGTAATCCAACTTATTTGCCAAGACCTCTTTCACTTTGAATGCTAAGCTTCTTCTAAAGCGGATTCTTTGTTTCATCTGATATTCGAGAGCCAAATGTGACCGAGGACTTGTCCAAGTTCACAACCTGACCCGACAATTGACCATATTGCTGTAAGCATTTTAAAATCTCATCACATTGAGAATCAGTTGCTGCGATTGTGAAAGGCCATCTTTCGCGAATAAGAAATGGTGTATTGTCGGTCCATTATCGGTAAGTTTATTCTCCAAGCTAGGGGGAAAGTTGCTCAGATACCTGTGAGTGAGGCTTATTTGGGGCGCGTTATAAACGCCTTGGCTAACCCTAGATAGTCGAGGTAAGGTTTCAGCCTTCATCAAGAGATAGATAAGAGCTTCCGTGCAAATTACCAAGAGAAAATTCAACAATGGATCCCATTGTCGAATGCCTTGTCCCCGGTTGAATGAAATGTGATTGCCATTAGTTAAGACCGAGTATATAACAGATTTCACACAAGCCATAACACATTCAATCTATCGTTGATTAAAACCCAAAACTCGTTGCATGTCACGAAGAAAGGCCTATTCCACTCGATCATATGTTTTTGACATATCGTTTTCAAAGCCATAAAATATGTATTGATTCTTGGGTTTGTGCACAAGCCATGTATTAACTCATGTGCGATCAAAAGATTATCTGAGATCAACCCTTCCAAAACAAAAGATGGTGAGACAATTTGCGGCAAGAACAATTTCAACCTGTTGAGTAAGACCTGCGTCACAGTCTTCTATAACATCGTACACAAGCTTATAGGCCGCAACTTTTTCATCATTGTCAGGTTGTCTATCTTGGGAAGAAGGCAGAAATTAAATGAGTATAGTTCCAATCTTTTGGCATGGCGGTACAGAAAAAAAAATGAAAAAAATATGCTGTTTTATTAATATAACTAGGGGTTGATCCGCGATACGCGCGGGATGTGTTAATTTTGTTTTTTCATTTGTTTTGTTCTTGAGACAACAATATCTCACAAATGTTTTGGTAATTTTCTCATGTTATTTTAAGTTTTTTTATGATACATAGCCTTTACAATTTACCATTTGACAATGTATTGTATGATCGTAAATTTGATCGTAGAAATTTTTATCATTATATCTACCACACGTCATTTTGCTAAGAAATCTAATTATTGTTTTAGTTCACGATCATAATTTTTATTTATTTATAATTTTAATTCCTATATTTACTGATATGAATCTTGGTTAAGTCAATAGTTATAATTTGTATTTGATAAGAAAATTAATTACCTTTAAATGCGGTATCTAATATCCATTCAGAAATTAAAATAATATAAAATTCTTTCCACCATGAAAATTTGAAATAGTTGCTATCATTTTGATATTTGTAGTTATTTTTTAGATCAAATTTTTCATTTTGACATATTTAAATTTGTTCAATATATGTCGTCTGAGACTTCAAAAGATCGATTGTCTCTATAGTCATTTTTCATTTGAGTTTTGAAGATTTTTTTCCTTCCAACTTTGTTTCATTTAACCGAACAGTATTAGCAGTATATTGATATATAAATGGACACATATCAAATAGACTGATAATATTATATTTTGTTTCTTTCAATCAATTTGTACTTTATCTTAATATTTAAATATATTGACATGAACCTTTATTAATTTAAAAGTTTATGATTTGTGTAATATAAAACAATCAAATGTTTAGAAATATAGCATATTATTTAAAATCAAACTTAGTTTTTTTTATACAACCATCAATTGTGAAATGGTTGCCAAGTTTTTTATTTTGATGGTTAATATTTTTGCTTTGTAAAATATATAATATGTTTCACACGATTAAATATTTTTGTAATCAGAGAATGTCGTTCAAGGCTTCAATATATCTTTTCTCTCTTCCCAATTGCATGAGTTAATAGTAGAATTTTGAGATTGAAAAATTGACGGAGATAAAGAGTTGTGGTTATCTACAAATTTTATATGGTTTTCTCGTGTTTTTAAGCTTGTATACCTTCCCTATTATTATTGTTATGGTTAATTCAAGGATTTTTTTATAACGGTTCTAAATGTATAAATCAGAATATCGGATTAACTTTTTCAGTATGTGTGATTTTTCGGTTTGGACCGCAAGAGTTCAATATAAATATTCAATTCAAGTTATAAGATGAATATTAATAAAATACTTAATTTTATATTTTAAAATTGAATATTCATCTTATTTCTAACCTTTTAGAATTGATACATGGATGACTTTTGAAATTTCTTTTGTACTTAAATGTATTGAAACTAAATATGTAATTAATATCTGAAATATTTATTAGATTAAAATTTTATCAAAATAAATATTGGAATGATATGGCACGCATGTGGCTGATGAGGTGTCTTTACCAAAAGAGAGAAAATTTTACTTTATGTATATAGATAACAAAGCCGAGACGTAAAATGGTCGAATGGTTCTGTTACCGAACCCTGGTGGCACACATGTGGAAAATCAATTTGATTTACCGAACGTTCATTGAGTTATATTCAACTTTAGAGTATCTTATTTTTAACATTGTTGTGAATTTTAATTAATATGAAATTGGAAAAATCAAATTGTTGTTATTTGAAATACAAAATGACTAATTAATTATTTATAAATGAAGATAAACTAACTATTAAGATATGGAGGTCAAAAATTATTTTTAGTATTAATTGAAAGGGACACATGGCAGCTTCTTAGAGTTTGCTGAAAATTGTAACCCTTCTATATTGTATAAGATATATATAAATAATATGGTTCAATTGGCTTTTAATAACTTATTGCATTGATAAATAATTCATCATGTAGATGGAAATGCATGTATCCTTCACATGCATGCATATTCCCGAGTAATCCCTTCATTTCATTAACACCGACGTCCGGCGACTACCTTGTAACAATAGCACTTGCGAAATGGCCATATTCCTGCACATGCTCCAGAAGTCCAGTACATGCCGTCATGTACGCATTTACGGTTGCAATCATCGCAGCTATCAACGGGCATATACATTTTATTACAGAGGGCATAGAGCTTCCTGTGAGACATAAAACGATAATAGACGTACATTAATTACTTGATCCACATATATATGTAATTCATAGGATTACAAAACACCATATATATATATATATATATTATTATCAACTTTCTTTACTACCAAAACAAGATTAATGAGCCTACATCTTAGTGGGGAGAGGCCAACTTTATCGCTTGGCATCTCCCTGTTCCCTATGTGTAATATAAGTTAAGTAGTAAAACTTTATATATACAATACATCAGCTACCTGCAGTTTTACGAAATATATATACTTCAGTAATTACCAGAAACCACGACGACGACCGTGGCCAAAACAAGTGTGAGCACGTATGCAGACCTCACCAGAGTGTTGTTAGCCATCGTCCCTCTTTACTTCTTTGGTTTGGAGTGGAATGACTTAACTCATTCGACTTCTATTTATAGGACAAATATGATCTGGTTTTATAGGGCAGGTCAACTAAGCATTACAACTCAGCATAACGTGTTTCTCGTATCTCAAGCCGCTAAGTTAGGGATTATGACATATTATTACTACTACACTACTATCAGCGTTTATCACACATTCTTCTCTATAAACAAATCTGTTTTGTTGCGATTGTAGCATAATGGATAACAATTAATTAACAGTAGTACACCTAATTTAATCTACACTCGTCTCAAAACGCTACAAGATTTTAAATCAACCATTAATTAATATGTTCTAACTTATATATCAAAATCTTAAACTCATATATACCATGTAGAAACTACAAATAAAACAGTGTTGAAAACTTCATCAAAAAGACCAAAACACAAGATACACAACAATCACTTATGAGTATCACATTTCTTAAATCTCAAAACATTAATAAACTATTAACCATTGTTATACCCTTTATGGCACTGAGCATGGTATTTGTCAATCTCAGAGACATTCCTCTTGATCATATTCACCTTCAAGCCATGCTTCATATACATAGTTAAAGCCATTTTTGGCTCAACTTTATGACCACTCTTCACATCAACCCTAACCTTATACCGAAAAATTATTGAGGCCGCGGCATATTTCATCTGGTAATAAGCAAAATCTTTGCCTAGGCAGAGCCGAGGACCACCATTGAAAGCTGTGAACTTATAGGCCGACTCAGTCATGTACCGACCGTCTCTTAGCCACCTCTCTGGTCTGAATTCACGACAGTCTTTTCCCCAAATCGTCTCCATTCGCCCCATTGCGTAAATTGCATATATAATCTTTTCCCCTTTCCTTAATTTGGTTCCATCTGGAAACACATCGTCTTCAAGTACCTACACATTGTTCAATTTTAGGAGCACACAAGACAAAAGTTTTTACTTTATAATTCGATCAAAACTATTTTCTTATATTCAAATAAGAATCCAAATACAAAATCGGAGAGTAATTATTTTCTAATTCAGCATAAGATTTTTGAATCTGAAAAAAAAAAACACCCTAAATCGAACAAAGATTTAAAAACTTTAATGGTTTCTTGAGAAACAAGCAAGTGAAACAGAGCATATACCTCTTTGTGATCAACTGGAACAGAAGGATACAATCTGAGAGTCTCAGACAAAGCAGCTTGTAGATAATCCATTTTCTTGATCTCTTCTGGTCTGAACACAGGCTCATATTCTATCTTCTTCTCTGTACCTCCATGATGATCTCTATTCTCCAGAATCTTGCAAATCTCAACCATGATCCTCTCCTCCACCTTTGGATTCTTCTCTAGTATCCAGAAAAACCAGCTCAAAGCCACAGATGAAGTATCTCTCCCAGCAAGTATGAAGTTCACACAAATATCGCGTAAGAACTTATCCGAAAATTTCTGTCCATTTTCATCCTTTAGACCCATAAAAATAGTCAAGAGATCTGACCTCTTTGTGTTTTCAGTCTCTAGAGAGAGCTCTTTCTTCCTCGTCCGGATTACTTCGTCAGCAAAATCATCCACACCTTTTATTGACTCCTTTAGCTTCTTCTCGGTTCCTAAATTAAGTGACCTCATGAGCTTCCACGCGAATGTTGGCACCACAAATCGCAGAACCGTTGCTTCAGTTGCATCCTCAAACGCTTTTGCGAAAGGGATTTCGGGTAGATTTGGATCAAGACAGCCTGGATCGACTCCGAAAGCAATCATACATACATTGTCGAACGTAAGTCTTAACAAAACGTCCTGAAGATCAATCGTTTTGGAAGTTGCTAAAACAGGCAAGAGTCTATTATGCACGAGTTCATGCAAAGATTCACTGGTTGATTGCCTGAATTTTGCCGAATGGAACTCGACGCTCGCTGTTTTCCTTTGCCGCTGCCATGTTTCTTCCTCGGCATTGAATATTCCATCTCCGAGTAGATCTCGGACTGTCTCACGGAAGTAAGAACCTTTAGGGTAAATAGAGAAACGGGTCTTGAGAAGATGCTCAATGTTTCTTGGATCGCAAGTAATAACACTATTAAGAGTGCTAGACCAAGGACCTCTAAACCGGAAAGTCCCGCCCTGGCTGATAAGAACCTCGGACAACCATTCATAGATGTTGCTTCGGATTGCCAAAATCAACGAAGGAAGCATCCCAAGAAACGGCCAAACCGGTATCCCTTGATGTTTCTTCTGACGCAAGGAATATATCGTAACAAACACGAAAAGGGCAATAAAGAGCTCAAGAATCTGAACATCTCTCAAGGAGGACATCCTCCGGAAATCCGAAGGCTCGTGGCTTCCAGAACAAGCGGACGAGAAGAAAACGGCGTTAGCGGTTAGATTACAAGAAGAAGAACTAGGGTTCATAGTGACAAAGAGGGAACAAAAAGAAACAGAGAGTGTATGAATGTGAGAAATGAATGATTTGGAGAGTCAAGAGACATTACAAATAACGAAAGTTGTTAGTTAGTTAATTAGTGGGTGAAGAATGTGAAATGAGAGAAGAATGAATTAGGACGCATAAGTTTCGTGTTTGGCTCCCTACATGAAATTGGGTTTGATTTGGTGAGCTGAACATAAGTTCGTTTTTTGCTTTTTCTAACGGTCTTTTTATATTTTATGTGGCTCTTGGTTCTCGTGTTGTGAAAAATTAAAGAGACGAATCTTTTAGGTGTTAATTAACATTGGTGGTATTAAATATCAAAATTTGGGTTTTAGGATATGAAGAAGATTAGGGAGATAAGAGAAGTAGACCATGTGGATGTGGGTGGTGATGGATCACCTAAGTTGTTATTTATTTAAGGTTCGTTTTGTATACACTTGTTTATCTATGAGTAATCACGTCTTGAATATTAATGATTTCCAGTAATCACGTGTTAACTTNGTGAATGAATTTCTTTTCACAAACTTGAATCAAGACTTATAGATGTTTATAAAAAGGTTTTACATGTCTTATAATTTCTTTGTAATTTGTCTATAATTTTCTTATAATTTGCTTATAATTTACCTATAATTGTTTTATAATTTCTTTAGAATATTTTTATAATTTTTTTAGAACCGCCTTATAATTTTTAAATTGTCTATTATTTTTTGTTAGCTTAAATGTGTTTGTTTTGGTACAAAAGATTTATAAATTTTTTTTTATAAAAACCTTATAAAAAGTTTACATAGACCTTATATTTAACTTATAAATATTTTATAATTGGCTTAGAATTACTTTATAAAAAATTTATAAATATCTTATAAAAAAGCTTACAGAATTTCTAAATTTGTTATAAAGACCTTACAAATATTTCCAACGTGGGACAATGTTCTAACCATCCCAAGTTGCTCACTTTGGACCCTTATTTTTCATTCAATATATCTCCGTTTTTCACTTTGGACCCTTATGAGTTTTCTGATGCACTATTAATCCGGTAATTATGTCCAGCGGCGTGGCTGATAAAGTCACCAAAAAAGTGATGAAAGTACTTTTAGAAAAATCTGCAATTTGCAGTTTTCTTCAATTGGGAATAATCATTAATCAAGTACTAGATTTAAGAATCAGAACAAGTTAGTCTAAGTCTCTGGACTAATCTTTACTGAAATGAAAAATAATTACATTTAAGGATGGTTTGAATTCGTCTCTTCAGCAAGAACCATGAAACCAGCCTCTAGCCTTCGTTCTCCTGATGAAAGAGATAATTGCTTTCATGAGATATGGCACTTTTGATTTTCTTTAATTTCAATTTTCAGTATTTAAAGGGAAGAAATGTAAATAACCTGTTTCTTGGTCAGACCTCACAACAGCAAATAACCCAATACATGAAAAACCACGACTTGTGGTTGATATAGCCAATGCAATATTCATTATCGTCCTCAAATATCCAACAATAAAGCTGATTTATGCAAAATCTTTGGCTGATAAAGCTAACAATAAAGCTGTTAAATCTAATAACACCTCTGATTAAAAAAAACCAGTACGAATCTCAGATTAAAAAAAACAATAAAGCTGCTCAATCCAATAACACCTCTGATTAAAAAAAATTCAATAACAATCCAGATAAAAAATGCTGTTTCCATCTCTTCCTAAAGCAATCACAGAACCAGGAAACCTTACAGACTAGTTAATGGTTAGGATGATAAAACTAGAATCTGTTACATATCATTGTTTCAGTCCCCAAATTCACGATGGCCCAAGTGAGGAATCAGCAATATGACCTCGTCACGGAGGTTGGATAAGACGAAATCACGCTGTTGGAGAGAGGAAGAGAGATCTTTACCAAACCAGTGGAAAAGAATCTGGAAACGCGATATCCAGAGAGTGAGGTCCTTGAAGAAGGAACATGAAGGCTACGAGAGACGCAACGCCACATCTTCTTGTCGATTCCACAAGGCAATCAGTTTCTGATGCAAAAATTAAATGGCGACGAAGTGAAACACGGCGAAGAAGAAGAAGAGGCGAACGGAGTGAGAGGCGGTAAAGAAAATGAAATCAGAAGATCGTCGGCGATGGAGAGAAAAAATATATAATTTTAATAGGAGGATATAATGGTATTAAAATAAAAAAGAGTGGGTATATATGATTAAAATAAAAAGTGTGGTTATATGTGGTTAATGGGTATAGAAAGTTGGGTATATTTGTCATTCTCTCATATTAAATTGATTTTACTATTTCAACTAGATGATTGTTCGCACCTTGTGCAAACAATGAATTGCTAATTTAATCTATTCCATTTTAGTTGTGTTAGAGAGAAAATTATGAAGAAAAAACAACAAAACCGCATATCAAATGTATATTGCCTTTTATATGCCACAAAAAAAAAAAAAAAANTTTGCCTTTTATATGCCAAAAAAAAAAAAAAAAAAACAGATATGTATAACATAAGGAAACCTTTTATAAATTTTGGAAAATCTCGGTGTAAACCACATTCTTCGTCACTTTTTATTTGTTCTTATCTTCGTTCGTGATGAATACCTCAGTAAACTCTCCCACTGATTTCAACATAAGCATTAGAATAATACTCGGTCCGTGTACTTTTTTACTTCACATCCCCTTGTGCTCCGATATAACCTAAATCACAATTTGTTTTTTAAACATTTAATTATTTTATTTTTACTATATAGTTTCAAAAAAAATATTGTTTATTAATATTTTAGTATGAAAAATTATATATATATATATATATTGATTTCTTGATCAAAATATATAAATAAACAATACAAATAGAATTCTTTGCACTATTGGGTTATTTGGTTATATATAGTTGAAGGGAAGAGCTATTCGGTTATGTGACACTAAGATAATAAATTTATCATAATCATATAGTTTCATCCATCTATTTACTTCATCTCGGTGGATAATAAAATTTAAATTTTGATATTGATAATATTTTGAGAAATTCCTTAAAATACTATCATTTGGAGTGATAGTTTCAAAAATACTACTATTAATATTATTTTCCAAAAATACCACTAAAATTTTATGTTTTCCAAAGATACCACAAATACTAAAACTATTTTTCAAAGGTTTAGAATTTATTTATTTTTGTTCGGATTAATTATTTTATATTTAGGGTTTAGTTTTGAAGGGTTAGGGTATAGTTTTGACGGTTTAGAGTTTAGTTTTGAATTTTTAAAATTTAATTCAAGTTTAATAGTACTTTTTGAATATTAAACTTTTAGTGGTATTTTCGAAAAAAAATTAGTGATATTTTTGGAACTAACACTTCAAATGATAGTATTTTGGAGATCCTCCCTAATATCTTCTCTAGTTGATATATGGTATAACTTATATGAAAAATAAAAATTTGTCATATAAGTTATACCATATAAGCTATACCATATATTAATTTTATAAGTTATACCATATATTAATTTTATAAGTTATACCATATATTCATTTTATACACGTTATTTAATATTCTTTTCAATTCTGTATTGTATAAAATTAATGTTTTGAATGTGTAATGTATAGTTGTGAGTTGTGAACAAACATATATAACTCTAAAAAATTGATACAATTGTCTCTCTTACATAAAGACAAGTTTATTCCATAAAACAATGGTACATATATTACCTTTTTTCTTGTCAACCGATGAGAAATGATGATACATATGAAATTGAATTGACGTGTTTAATATTAGAGCAGTGATTCTGTTGTTTATTGAATCTATATTACCTTCGACATGACTAATAATACATTCGACTCAGTATCAATTTTTCAAACAAAAAATGAATCTGTGCTGGATGGTTCTTGATCAGGGCCATTTTATTCAAGAAATAACTTATGTAAGAGCACCGTGTCACGGCTCTTAATCCCCATCTCAATACATTAAAAAATGAGCACATGGTGAGCAAAAACTTTGCTGGGAGACGTGGAAAAAAGAACTTATGAACATTTAATCTGAACTAAACCAAGCTGAGTATTGGTAACTTAACCTGGCAACACCAAAAAGGTTAGTGTATTAACTGCACAAATAAACGGGAAGTTAAGGTTTTAAAGCTCAACTAAATATATGTGGTGATTCATTCTGACCAATAAGCCTTGAACAACTAAAAACAGATACTACAGATTGAACATCCACACCACGAGGAGATAAAGAACTCAGCACTCAAATCTACCTTCCTCCAACTGCGACCAGTGAGTCAGTCTCGACATAGTTGTTTCTCTTCAGGTATTTTTCCCAAAAGTACTTTGGAAAACGCTGGTCAGACTTGCAACATCCAATTGAAACACAAGTATGAATTAAGTGCAAATATAAACGTATGGAATATATCCAAACAGAAACAAAAGTTATACACAAACTTGTAAGACCAATATTTGTAAAATATTACGGAATTAACAATTTAACCAAGTAAGTACACAACATTAAAGAAATAGATAAGATCTAAGAATGAAGGCGAGATATGAACTTTTTCCTTAACTTAAAGAATCTCCCGTAGTGTGATATGTTTTTATAGATTCATGAGTCTAAGGATACANTTCTCCAAAAAAGCTTTTAAATAAAAAAAAAAAAAAAAAAAAAAAAAAAAAAAAAAAAAAAAAAAAAACTTCAGGCATTACGGCGGTTACGTGGATCTCGGGTCAAAACGGATGGCCCATTGAGGCCCATTCATACGAAATGGTGCCAATGCCATATATTGTAGAATTTGTTATGAAGTCATTTGTCGATNCATGGTTCTAACGAACATAGTAATCTACTATACTCTCGAAATACATAAAGAATTACCTTCAGAGATAAGAGATTGCTAGAGAGAGTTTTGTTTGTTGTGTGAAAAAGAGAATATTTTTTCTCTCTCCTTAAGGCATAGAGTGCATCTATTTATAGTGAGTAGAAAGTAATCTCAAGAGGTAAGAGTTTTGATAAGCTTAAAAGTCCAAAACGTTTTTGTCTTTAACATATCATTAGTGCAGACTTTAACACACCACCATTAGTGTGCATTAGTATAAAACGAATTGTGGCATTATCTATTGATCAAAGAGATAAGCTCATTCAGACATATATAGCCCATGAGGGCTCCTTCAGACATATATAGCCCACGAAGCCCACGAGCCCTAAGAGCCAAATTGAAAGCAACGAGCCACGAGCACGCATGCGCGTGCGTGCGTGCGTATGTAGTTTTTCATCCTCTCTTTTCTTACTTCACTAGACTAATGCAACTAATAGTCACTATATAAGATACTTGTGTTATGAACCCATTTGTGGATGCCCATTATAGGGCCCATTAGCCTAAGCTCATGTAGGGATTGAACCTAAACCCTAATTATGTAACATATATAAGACTTGCATCTCTTATGGAATAAATACACAACTACATTATTCACAACACGTTATCAGCACGAAACCCTAGCCGCTGAGTATTGAAAAAAAAAAAAACCTATGCCGTCATCATTCTCCAACGTTGGTTCAATTCACCGTTACCTTCATGTCTTGAGCAAGATAAGTTCTAAATCATATATTCTCTTTGATGCATGTGTTTGATGGTCTAAAGATCTGTTTGTAGTTTTACTAATTGANTATTAAAAAAAAAAAAAAAAAAAAAAAACCTATGTCGTCATCATTCTCCAACGTTGGTTCAATTCACCGTTACCTTCATGTCTTGAGCAAGATAAGTTCTAAATAATATATTCTCTTTGATGCATGTGTTTGATGGTCTAATGATCTGTTTGTAGTTTTACTAATTTATTATTAATTATTTTCAGTTATTGACCTAAATTCGTCTATGCTTTACCCGA
>OVAP01001640.1:0-22825 GCA_900406295.1 Aurinia saxatilis | reverse complement strand
AATGCCCAGGAGATCAACCCGGCTGTTGTGACTACCACATCATCAAGTTCGTAGGGAAAGCATCTAGACTATTATCAACAAATCTTAAGGTACCCACCAACAAAGAAAACCCTAGTTAAGATCTTCTTATGCTTTATTTGCAGATAGAAATATCATCATCATAAAATAAAAAACAAAACAAAACCATAAAATCTCAAACTATCGAAAAATCAATATCAGTATTACATTCTCAAATTAAATATAGGAACGATTTCTTTCTTTCAGATACACACAAACATAGTCAAATGAACTCAATTTGGAAAGATTACAAAATCTTAACTTATTATCCTTGTATGTGTAACTAACCTTGAAAGCTTCCGTGATACTCGTCTTTGCAAACCAAGATGACACACTTGTGAGTATTCAACGTATTATCCTTTCCTCTTTTGGATATCCTACAAAAAAAAACCCCCAAAAATTGAAACAAACCCATACCAGAATCAATTGTAATAGTAAAATCAAACTCCAAATTCTGAACCCAAATTACCAAAAAACGTGAAATTTCACGAGATCGTTCTTGGCATGTCAGGAAATATTCGAATCCAATCAAAAGTAAACATATCTCCCTATTTCGATTTAATAGGTTTATAAAAAGGGTGTTGGTAATTTTATAAGAGCACCTTGATATAATTCAGGGTTCCATTTAAACTTTAGGGAGGAGGACGACGAAGGAGATTGAGAAGTGTAGAAGTTTACAGTCTCAAACGATAAAATAAAAATGGAGAGATGTGTCAATTAGATAGAGTGGCCACGTGTCATTGTCTGGAGAGAGCCTCCTCTATTTTATACAGTGGATTTGATTCCTTTTATGTATTGTTCTCTATAAGAGAGGTAAAAGAAACAAATAAATAAATAAAACTTCTCAAATAAGTTTAAACAGCTAGGTGAGTATCTGCGCTCCGCACGGATGTTTGTTTGTGTATTGTGTTTAATATATATATATTTCGTGGTAATTGATATATTTTCTTAGCTATTCTTGTTGTGTGTGTGTTATTTTGGTGGTTGTTAATTAATTTTTTGAAAATTGTTTTTTTATAAGATAGTTTGAATTTCTTTTATGTTGGACTAACTTGGATGTTTAGTTGTTTTAATTATCATGTATATTTTGTAGTGGTTTTTGGAAAGTTATAATATTTTTTAATTAATATTAGTAATGGTCCTTTTATTATTATTATTTTTTGTGGTGAACTTTTTAGTGTCAATTAGTGCGTGTCTATTTAGAACCAAATTAGTATAGTTGGATAGTGCAAAGTCATATATTGTACGATATGTATTAATTGTGAATATATAATTATTTAGTAAAATACTTTAAAATAGAATTATAGTTTTAACTAATAGTCCCTCCGTTTCAGAAAGAAAGAATTTTTATATGTTTTCACAATTATTAAGAAAATTTATTATTTTACAATAAATATATTATCATTCAACAAAAAATAAATCCCAATAAATCTATATCAATAGTAATAGATTTTTTTAAAACACATATTGAAATTTACAATTTACAATAATCAATGCATAGAAATTGTTAAATATCCACTTTTGTGATACAATTTTTTTTCTATAAAATTTATCTTTGTGAAACAGAAAAAGTAGTATATAGGTTATTTAAATTATATATTGGAAAACTCCACACAACATTTTAAAGAGAGATCTATGGAGAAGTGTGATGAGCAATTAGAAGTGAGTTAGTTCATTTTTAAATATGTGTTTAATATTACTTCAATAAAATTAATTGAATAAATTTACTTTAATTAATTCAAAATTACATATGTCAATCAAGTAGGGTGACCATGTGTCACACCATGGAAAGTGCCCTTTCTCTTTTATATATTAGATTATCTTTTGTTAAGAGATTGCACATAAATTTTTTTCCATTTAAATATTCTCTCAAATAATGAATAAAAGATTAATTTGTCTTAATGGTAATGATCATTAAATTCCAAATCTTCCTTATTACAGATTTTGTCTATGTAAAACAAGGTTTAAAAAATCACTAGGAGTCTAGAAGTTAAGAAATTATTTAGTAATTTGTATATTTGTAACCGGAGAATTATATATATGTAAAATTTTATAGTGAAATAGTGAAACCAATATAAACATATAGAAAGTGAAACAAAACTAATAAATGAAAAGGGTAAATTTTACAAAAAAAGAATAGAAAAAATATATAAAAGAATTGTCAAACAAACTGTGAAAAAAAAACAAAACAGAGATCAAAACTGTTTTGGTATTTAAATTTTAGAAGTGTGTTTTTATTAAAATAAAAGTAAGGAATCAATAAAAAAATATCGAGAAAATGATTATATAATTGAACCCCACTCTACGTTTTATTTTATGTCTTGCTTTTAACATTTTTCTTTGATTTAAGTGAAATTGTAAAAAATAAATCAAATAAATAATTAACCAAATTAAAATAAATGTTGAATACGTAATTTGGAGCGATTTGACTGATCTTTAAATGATTTTACCGATTTGGACTATCTGAACAGAATCACCGATTAACTTAAATCGTTTCGAATGTATATGGTTGGATCTTTTTTTTTTGTCAACTTTTATATTTTGGTTACTAGGCCGGGTCGAACCCGGGGTGCCAAAGAGCATGCTGTGGTACTGACCACTAGACCAAGTGGCTCTCGGCTATATGGTTGGATCTTTAGGTGCCTAAACAACCACCTAAGCCATTTTTTTAAGATTACACTGTAAAAGAATGGTGTTGATTGATATTATGGAAAAAATGTATTATTATAAAAAAAAAAATTTGGCGTACCTTTCACTTTAAACAATTTCTTCAATATATATGGGTTTTTTTTTTGGTAACATTTTTCAATTGAAAGGCAAAACACCGGTTTACAAAGCAGGAATAAAGTGAACAAATGGGTTAACATAAATCGAGTACTAAACCGGATCTGTTTTACATTGAAAAACCTAGTAAACTAAAAGAAACACACCGCCGCCAACAATTCCTTGCCACGGTGAAACCAACGACGTCTTTGTGCTTCCTAGTCGGAACCGACACTGAGAATCTCTTCCGGCAAGTACCTGGACACCGCTACAGAACCGGGAAAAGTCACCGAGGGATGAGAAGAGAAAGCGGTGAAGAAAGAAGAAGTGTCGCTCCCCACGCACCGGATCTTGGGGTAGGCAGAGGTAGAGATGTAATTGACGGAGTGGAGAGGTCCTTTGGTCGAGTGGCATAAATGATTGATACACGCCCCGACCTAAGACCGCGAGCCACCACCGAGAAGATCTTACCAAGATGTCGCCGCCGTCCTCAAAGCAGACTTGATCAAAGTTAGATAGTACCAGAGGTTTCCGCTGCACACAAACCACTTACCAAACCCATAATCCACATCAGAAAAGCATCGCTGCAACCGACCGTCCAGTACCGCCGTGGTACATAGTATAACATAGTACAATATACTATGTTATGCACTATGTTTATGTGTATATGTTTGTTAATTTTTGTCATATGTATCGTAAATTTTGAATTTACGGTTTGGATTTATAAATCTCAAAAAATTACATAACAATAATAATATAGTATATTTTTTTATTTAGGTTTATAAATTCTAAATTATGGTATAATATCATTTAATAAAATAATATTTATAACCAAAAATATATTGTACATTTTCTAGTTTGGTTTATATATTTTTCGGTTTGGATTTTAAATTCCATATTAGGGTATAATACCTTCTGAAAAACATGATAATATATAATATATTTTCTGATTTGGGTTTATAAATCTTAAATTAGGGCATAGTGTCACTTGATAAAATAATATTTATATCCAGAAATATACGGTACATTTTTTTGTTTGGGTTTATAAATCTCAAATTAGAGTATAGTACCACTTAATAAAATAATTTTTATAATCAAAAGTATATTGTACATTTTCCGGTTTGGATATGTAAATCCCAAATTAGGGTATAGTGCCACTTAATAAAATAATATATATAACCAAAAACATATGTATATTTTCCGGTTTGGGTTTTAAATCCCACATTAGGGTATAATGTCCCCTAAAAAAAAATCATAACAATAAGTATATATACTGTACATTTTCCAATTTGGGTTTGTAAATCCCAAATTAGGATATAGTGCCACTTAATAAAACAATCTTTACAACTATAAACATACTATACATTTTTCTGTTTGGGTTTATAAATCTCAAATTATGGTATAATATCACTTAATAAAAGAATCTTTATAACCAGAAACATACTGTACATTTTTCGGTTTGGTTTTATAAATCCCAAATTAGGGTATAGTGTCACGTAAAAAGGTAAATTTATAACACTAAACATATTGTACATTTTCGATTTATGTTTATAAATCCCAAATTAGGGTATAGTGCCACATAATTTTTTTTTAACAAAAACATATTGTACATTTTTCGATTTGAGTTTATAAATCCCAAATTAGGATATAGTGTCATCTATAAAAAAAATACAATAAGAACCATACTGTACATGTTTTGGTTGGTTTATAAATCCCAAATTATGGTATAATGTGATTCTTCTCTGACCATATTTTGCTTTACATAATTCAATTTTGATTTATATAGCCCAAATTAAAATAATTTATATGTTATAAAAATTAATTGATATATTTTACCGAAAATGTTTATGATAAGCACATTGTACTTTTTTAGTTTTAAATCTTAAATTAGGGTATAATATTGTGTATAACAAAACAAAATTAGGATAAATACATTAGTGATAATTGGTTATGACACCACAAAGACATAAATTATTAACGAAATAAAAAGATAATATAAATTATGAGTTTTTTTTATCTTTTCCAATAATACGTTTCTTTCTAATAAAATGAAATTAAATTGACATTACATATTATTATGTGTGAGCGGGAAATCACCTAGTATATATATATGATTTAAAAAAAAAAAAAATTTGAAAAGCTATATATGATTTTTCTCCACGAGCTAATTGTTTTTCTCCATTCTTCTCATCACAATCCCACCGCTCAAAACTCAGGACTTGCCTTGTGGATAACTAATTTTAATATCGTCAAAATTTGACGTTAATCTCAAATAATGATGAAATCATCATGATTTCCAAGTAAATATTTTTTGTCAAAAAGAAAAACAGAAATAGGCCCTCGACATGGTGACAACTACGAAAAAAAAACATTTGGATGATGGAAGCATGTAACCAGACCCATTGACTTTGCCGTCCTATCCAAGGTATCATATATGGATTAAGAAATTAGTTAACTGCACCAAATGATTCACGAACAACCACCATTCTAACCACCATATATATGTTTATCTTACAATTTGTTGAAATGCTTGACTTCATGCGAGATTATTATAATCAACAATAAAATAAAATATGTAAAGAAAGAAGAAAGTGTTGAGAATGTTATGCAAACATGGCCAGCTCGACGTTTATGTTGTAAGAAGTTGTCTTCTTGTCAAACCATTTTTGTGTATTTTCTGCGTTATAATTAAGGATAAAACAAAGATCAAACTTTGGTCTGAAAAAGTTGTAGTGAGAAAATGAAAGGAAGGGCCTACGTAATGATCTTCTTCTTCTGGGCTCTTCTCACCATTATCACCCCGATGCTTGTTAGCTGGTCTCAATCTCTCAAAACTCTCCCACAGATCTCTCATGATCAAGGTATTACACTTAATAAGATATATGTTTTTGTCTACATCAAGCTCCATTTATTAGTCAAAGAAATGAACTTGTTAGTCTCTGCTATAATGATGAATGTAATTTAAATGCCTTGTCGTCATATTCACTAGTTTTATATGAATTTCAGAACTTGAAATGAAGGACTCGAGCCCAAGGCGAATGATGGGATTTTCAGTAGAAATGCATTTGACGAGAGAGATTGCTAACCGCGTAGACGAAGACAAGTTAATGATGGAGCCGTCAATGGCGCCGACCCCTGATTATAATCAAACTTCAATATCCCACGAGCTTGCCATAACTTGAATGGCATATCATTCTTTTCCATTTCTTATTTCTTTGATTATTTTGCTTTGTTCATAATCACTCGGTTTATTTTGATCTACGAAAACCTAATGCTGGTGAGAGCAGTTCTTGTACATAAGTTCAATTTGCACCCGTTTGGCAAAAGCCAATGGTTAGACCATTTTTCTCTTCTATTTTTTTATGGCAATTAAGAAGATAGAGATATTATTATTGAATAATCCATTTAATATTATTGACTAACACTCAAAGAGTTGGTGAGGCAATAAAACGACAATAGGTAGATGAACTCTACCAAATGGAACTCAGTTTCAGAAATAAACTGCAGGTTTTTTATAAAGGTATTTTCCAGCAATTTTCCAGTTAGTTTCCAACCAAACAGCTGAATTGAGTTGTCGGATTAATAGTGCGTTGGAAAACTGGTAACAAACACCAAGTTAGTGTACTCATACGTCAAAATTGGAGTTGATTTGAATGAGAAATAAGGGTGTAGTGAGCAACTTGAGATGGTTGGTATTTTATCCCACATCGAAAATTGGATTTGTTTTTCACACACATATATAATTGCATTCCTATCAAGTTTCAAAAGTGCTTAGAGGAGAGAGGAAGGTTCCCTACATTCGCGCCATCTGAATGTTAGTGCAAATAACATGTAAATACACACATATACTCCAAAAAGCACATAAAATCTCTATAAACAATGATTTTTTATTTTCTAGTTTTCTATAAAACAATGATTCTTTGAAGAAAGTAAGATCCCTTGGATCGAACTACCTTTGAGATATCTCACAACCCTTAAGGCTCCAACTAATTTTTCTTTTATTGGGCCTAGGCCTTGATATGTAATAGATAAGGTTCGGTTAACTACTCTATCATGTATTTCTTATATAAGGCGCAGCCTTATGATTCAATAATCTAAAGAAACTCTCTTACAACCTCTTACGTTTCTCAACATGGTGTCAGAGCTTAACCTACTACAAAGGGTTTAAGCAAATCGATTCTACGCTTTATCTCTTGTTTCTTCTTCTTTCTTCTTTCATTAATCCCAAACTCATCCTCTACGAATCATCTTTGCTCATCGTGCCCGTGTGTTTAAACAATGGGCAACATCACACCACCATAAAAAACAGAGTCCTCTATTTCTCAAACAAAAAGACAAGAAGAGCTCCGCCGAAGAATCTCTCCTTATGATCTTACCGCGGGAGATAACCCCGGATTGTCATTTCCCGACCACAACTGAATGGATACAACTATGATGACTGGTCCACTAACGTTCATGTAGCTCTTAGCGCACGTAAGAAGTTTGGTTTCGCAAACGTTTCTATTCCACAACCAGACGATGATTCTGATGATTTTGAAGATTGGTGCGCCAACAACGCTTTAGTGTTGTCCTGGATCAAACTCACTATCGACGAAGCTTTTTGTGCCAGAATCCCACACACTGACAATGCTTGCAAACTGTGGACCATATTGCAGAAAAGATTTGCAGTGAAAAACAGACAACGAGTCCAAAGATTGAAGGCCGAACTCGCCAATTGTAGACATCATGGAACTGATGTCGAGTCATATTACGGAAAACTCACTACTCTCTGGACAAGCTTGGCCAATTATCAACAAGGGAAGACCTTGGAAGATATTGCTCGTGAAAGAGAAGAAGATAAAAAACTCCATGAGTTTTTTTATGGGTCTCGATGAATCCTTGTACGGGTCATTCAAGACTAATCTGCTCTCTTGGACTCCCTTACCTACAGTCGATAAAGCTTTCAATGTTGTTCCTCAAGATGAGGATTCTAAAGCCTTAGCGCGTATGCAAGAAGAACGAGTCAATGGAGTTAGCTTCGCTGTTCAAACTCAGTATAAGTCTCGACCTTCACAGGACGCGCATGTTGGAACAGGGACGTGTACAATCTGTGGTCGCAACAACCATATCACAGACCATTGCTTTCAAAAGATTGGGTACCCCCGTGGTATAATGAAAGAACTAAATCTAAAGCCAACACTGCTTCGCGTGAACCTAATGCTGCCACGGGTCTTCTTCCTACTCTAGCTCATAGTAAAGAACTAGAACATGCTCGTCCAAATCAAGTCATGGCCACAACAGTTGCATCACGACCTTCTCCTGCCTTTTCTGATGCGTCTCCTATCACTTTGGCATATAGAATGGGGTTTAGTGGGTTGAATGATCAACAATGGAAAGTGTTGGTTTCTCTGCTCAATGAAAGCAAGTCTGTTTCTGATACTTCACCTTCAGGTACATATTTTCTCGAATCTTGGATCATAAACACTGGAGCATCAGATCATATGACTGGTAGCATTCATTATTTATCTGATGTTTGTAATATGGCACCTATGATGATTAAGCTTCCTGATGGAAGATTCACCACTTCCTACAAACATGGGAAAATTTGTATGGGTGCTTCCTTGACTCTTCATAACGTGTTCTTTGTTGACGGACTTCATTGTCACCTCATATTTGTTTCCCAACTCACGCGAGACAGTGGATGCATTTTTCAAATTTCTGATCGGCTTTGTGTTGTTCATGATCGTATTACACGGATCCTGATTGGAGCGGGTGAACAGATTAGTGGACTGTATTTTTTTTCGAGGCTTGGATGTTGATGCAGCATTGTTAAAGACGGATCTCTCAAAGATGGAGTTGTAGCATAATCGTCTTGGACATCCATCTGCTAAAGCTTTACAGTCTTTGAAAATTTCTGATTTAAGTAGTGGTGTTTTTAATTCTAAGGCATGTGATGTTTGTTTTCGTGCCAAGCAAACGAGAGATTCTTTTCCTTTAAGTAATAATACAACGACTATGGTTTTCGAGTTAATTCATTATGATCTTTGGGGTCATTACCGCACTACATCTATTTGTGGCTCCAAGTACTTTCTCACCATAGTTGATGATTTCTCTCGAGCTGTTTGGGTTTATCTCTTATCATCCAAACAGGAAGCACCTCATCATCTAAAGGATTTTATTGCTCTTGTTGAACGATAGTTTAATACTCAAGTCAAGACACTTCGAAGTGATAATGGTTCTGAATTTATATGCTTAACAGAATTTCTCACGCATAAAGGCATTATTCACGAGACTTCTTGTGTCGGAACCCCTCAACAAAATGGTCGAGTGGAACAAAAGCATCGTCACTTGTTAATGTTGCAAGGTCTCTTCGATTTCATGCATCACTCTCGGCCGATTTATGGAGCTATTGTGTTCTTGCAGCAGGGTATTTAATCAATTGTACTCCTACACCAGTTCTATATGGAAATACACCATTTGTAGCTTCTCTACAACAAGCCTCCACCTCTTACTCATCTTCGTGTTTTTGGGTGTCTTTGCTTTGTGCATAACCAGAAACATGGAGGTGATAAATTCGCCACTCGCAGCCACAAGTCCATCTTCCCCGGCTATCCTTTTGGCAAAAAGGGCTGGCGTGTTTACAACATTGAAACAAGTCTCATCTCTGTCTCTCGAGATGTTATATTCTGTGAAACAAAATTGCCACTCTCCTCTCCACCGGTGTCATCTTCCTCCCCGTCCTCTGTTTTAGAGCTCTTCGACTCTTCTCCTATATATTACGATGATGCTGCAGTCCCTATCTCTGCCTTCGTCCACAGACTTTTCTCCTCTGTCACAAAGGGTTACTTTTGACGCAGCATCCTCTCTGTCCATATCTGTTGTTGATGTCTCTTCTGAGTTATCGTCGCAAGTGGCTACTGATTCTTCTTCTGAAAACAGAGTGGTTGTGAGTTCCCCGACGAGTCCCTCAAACTCTTCTCCTGATGCACTCGATCCTTCCTTGGAGCTGCTTGGTCGTGGTCATCGCAAGCAAAATCCACCCACAAAGCTTGCTGATTATGTAACCATGCTTCTTCATGATCCTTATCCGTCTAATACTCCATATCCCATCGCTAATTTTTTGTCTAGTGCATAGTTTTCAGACAGCTACCAAGCTTATCTTCTTGCCATTACTTCATCGGTTGAACCCAAGTACTATAAAGATGCTATACTTGATGAAAACTGGCGTGGGGTTGTTGTCGATGAGATTGACGCATTAGAATATCAAGGTACGTTCACAGTTGTTGATCTACCTCCTGGCAAAAAGGTCATTGGTTGCAAATGGGTTTTTCGTCTCAAGTTTAATGCGGATCGTACTGTTGAGCGTCACAAGGCTCGTCTTGTTATTCTCAGCAATGGCCAGACCGATGGTATTGATTACAGTGAGACTTTTGCTCCCGTGGCTGATATGATCACTGTTCGTGCTTTTCTCCAAAAAGTTGTCTCTGAGAGTTGGGAAGTTTTTCAGATGGACGTTCACAATGCCTTTCTTCATGGTGATTTAGATGAAGAAGTCTATATACAATTTCCACCTGGTTTTCGGACTCATGACAAAACCAAGGTATGCCGTCTTCACAAAATTTTCTATGGCCTTAAACAAGCTCCTCGCTGTTGGTATGAAAAACTTGCCTCTGCCCTCACTGACTACGGTTTTGAACACAATAAGAAAGATTACTCTTTGTTTATCTCATTATGGTTGGGAATAATCAGGCAGCTCTTGATGCGTTTAAACACTATTTAAGCACATGCTTTCGTATGAAAGACCTTGGTGTTTTGCGTTATTTTTTTGGCATTGAAGTTGCTCGGAGCCCTGCTGGTATGTATTTATGTCAACGAAAATATGCTCTGGATATCATCATTGAAACTGGTCTTCTCGGAGCCAAACCAGCTGCTTTTCCTCTCGAGCAAAATCACAAGCTTGGTTCCGCCGGTGGGAAGTCTCTTCCTGATCCCTCCCGCTTTCGACGATTGGTGGGTCGCTTGATCTATTTCGGCAACACACGACCTGGGCTCTCTTATGCTATTCATTGTTTCTCAATTCATGCATGATCCGAAACCTTCTCATTGGGAAGTTGCTCTTCATATTGTTCGTTATCTTAAGAACAGTCCGGGCCAAAGAATTTTGCTTTGTGCTAACACGGATCTTACACTCAATGCTTGGTGTGACTCCGATGTTCAGCTTGCCCTATTACTTGACGTTCCCTTACTGGCTATTTTACTCAACTTGGTGGCTCTTCTCTTTCTTAGAAGGCGGATAAACAAGATACCGTCTCTCGTTCTGTTTGTGAAGCAGAGTATCGTGCAATGGCTGATTGTGTTAGTGAAGTACTCTCTCTTCGTCAACTTTTTCCTGCTCTTGGCATTGACTGTTCTGCTCCGGTTACAGTTCACTCTAATAGTCTCTCCGCTGTCAAACTTGCAGCTAATCCGGTCAAGAAAGCTCTTACTAAACATATTGAAATCGATTGTCATTTTATCCGTCATGAAATTCTCAAAGGTGTTATCAAGACAAGGCATGTTTCTTCTACTACTCAGCTTGCTGACATTATGACCAAGGCTTTGGGACGGGTTGCTTTTCATAATTTTCTCTCCAAATTAGGTGTTTGTAACCTCCACACTCCACCTTGAGGGGGAGGGGGGGGTATTGGGCCTAGGCCTTGATATGTAATAGCTACGGTTCGGTTAACTACTCTATTATGTATTTCTTATATAAGGCGCAACCTTATGACTCAATAAACTAAAGAAACTCTTTTACAACCTCTTACGTTTCTCAATATCTTTTGTGACCTATGCATAAATTGAATCAAGACATGAACAAGAAATCGTGAAATACACAAGACGCCCAACAAGTCTTTTATAACGTTCGGGATCATCATAATCATTATCTCCCTTTGTGGTAAGTTCAAAATTTTACTCAACTGGACTAACCACTAGATGAGTCCCTACAGTCCACTCATCAAATATATCACATACATACTTACGTTGGCAGAGATACATACCTACATAGGGACGAGCTACTTATGTGCTGAAAAAAATTTCAAGATCCCTAATCCTTCATTCGAAAAAAAAATGTCCCAAGTAGCCATTAAATTGTGCAATATCCTCGTTATCGTTTCCACCAACGAGCAAATCATCAACATATACAATCACACACAATTGCATTTTCTCACATATAAAAGTAAACAAGGAGTAAAGGGATTTTGAATGCAAAAATCCATAACCAGCAAGAGCAACCACACCTTGGCGACTGTTATAAACCATAAATAGACGGCTTCAACTTACCTTGCGAAACCCAGTTGGAAGTTTCATGTAAACTTATTTCTTTGTATCTCCGTGCAAGAATGCATTATATACGTGTAGTTGATGCATTGTCCAATTCTTTGATGCTATAGCTTATAATTGCTTTGGGTGGTCGGTCGTGATTTCAGACATCTAAGGTCCTTATTTAGGAATGTATCTTTCAGTTTGCTTTGTTTTGATTGAATATAAATTAACGGCTAAGGCTTGCACATCAAGCATTTGCAAGTTGGGCAGGAGGATGAAGGGATATTAAGTAAACACACTAGGATTTCAGAAAGTCAAATGGAAGCAGCAGTAATGATAACAATTGGATGTGGATAATCTCAGAATTTGTCCTTGTGATTGTTCATCCAGACTCTAAAACTCTTTGGGATGACGCCAATCTGTAAGCAGAAGTGGTTAACTTGGTCTCGCGTCTCAGGGCTCATCTTCCACCTTAGCTTCTCCGCGTAGTTCCTCATTTTCTCAGTCTGCTCCGCCGTGAACTTTGTCTTAAACCTCTTCACTCTCCCCTCCTCCTCATCTTCCTCTTTTCCGTCGCCGTAAGGGGAGCAGAAGATCTTCCGGAAGTGATCCGATGAAAGCTTGAGCCCTTCAAAGACCGTCTCTTCACGGTGGAAGCTACGGGGGCAGCCGCATGCGGCGCAATTCAAAGGATCTTCTCCAGCGGAAACGAACTCGCCACAGCCGTCGTACGCGGTGGTGCCGATGTGGGCGGCGGCCTGATTCTTCCTGCATTCACCGTAGTGAGTGTCTCGGACGATGGGTGAAGGAGTCTGACGAGGACGCTTGGATCTGACTGGGCGCGTCGGAGCACAATGCACGTGCTCCCCTGTTTCACGGCAAATGGCTTTAGGCCCACCTCTGGGTTTTTTTTCGTCCATGGGCGACTGACGAGGAAATGAAGAATGAGAGTGTGTTTCTCACTTTTTAAGGCTCTTGTCAAATTTTGCCTAATCGCCAAACTTAAGTAACACATCCCACACCTGTTTCCTGTTTCCTGTTTCCTGTTTCCTGTTTCCCGTTTGCCTTTGCCTTTGATTATTAAGGAAAAGAAGCACAACATTTGCCGATAAAGCATGAGTTACCATTCAGACCCTCCTCCCAGAATCACTTTAAATGCATGAGTACAACACAAATGAATTTCAATCAAAAACAAGGAGGCAGTCAAACCAGTTTCACAACAACATTTTTTTCCCAAGGAACTCATCATGAATCTAATTATGTGTTTGCCACTACTTCCTTTAGAAGCTTCTCAGTCAATTCTTTGGGCAGACCCATCACACTATCTGTTGTCCCTACCTGGTACATCAACACCACACCTCTATTATATTTTATGATCCAAAAAGGCCTTGTTATGGTTCAAATATGCAATGGATGTACCCACCACTTCCTTGATGCATGGCAATATTAGAGGATGCTCGATTAGGAGTGCACCAGCCACCTTAAGCACCATGCCTTCCTCAATCTGATCATCACCACACCCTCAACTTAGTATCAATTTTGATATGCTAAAAAAACCTATCCTAAATTTGCACTCTCACCAGTTTCTCAATTATCTCCTCTGTTATTTCATGGAAATAGATCTGTTTGGAAGTGAAATCATCAGCTGCTGCTATATTATATCACATATTGTAACATACCAACTCTAATGAAACGCACAAGTAGACCATTTACCTCCACTCTATCAACACCTCCTTTTCTGAATCCTGTTTTGAGGTTTGTTACAACCACAGAACTCACTGTTGCTGCGTGTCCCTTGGAATAGCCTGTGTTTTTAATTTACATATCTTACCTAAGCCCAGAGTTTTAGTAAACAAGGAAGGTCATGCGAGCTTACCTCTTATGTATTCCCTTGCTTCTTTCACACTCGAGGGTTTCTCTCTCACAGCATCTTCATAGACGACCACCTTCAATCCATTCAAAACATTATATCCAAGTCTCTCATAGACTATCCACTATCACCAAATACCATTTATGTCCTGGGATTTTAGAATGGCTTATCTTTCTTTCATCAACTCGTGAGAACTACCAAACCAGCTAAAAAGTAGGCCTTACTGATAACTTAAATGGGATTATCAAAGACGACTAGCCAGTTCAGCATATTGAAGTCAAGCTTCTACAAAGTCAGCAAATTTTAAAGATAGAGATCGGTACTTGGTCACAAGTAACAAGTAAGGTGGACTTATATTCCTCTATGTTGTCGTCATCAGGAATCCGCTGCCTGATTGCTTCAGCCTGGTAAAAATATTAAAGTGACTGATGAAAAAGAACTGCTATATGATGGGAGAAATCAGAACTTGATAGTAAACTTCCTCTACAACATGGGAAAACAAAAATAGAAAGAGGAAGAAAACATGTGATACCATGTAGGCAGAGCATATATTTTTAATTACATTTTGAAAAAAAAAATGCTAATCAAAATATAAACTAGAAAAAACAAACAAAATAAAATAAAAACCATGCATAATATAGGCTCAGAGAGAAACTAAGTAGAGGAGCCTAATGCGATTAGTTTTGAATGACTACTTCTTGTCTTCGACTAAGTAGAGCTATTAAGAGTGTGTTTGGCAATGCAACATAAAATGGAGACTTGGTGATAGTGAATGAAGAGTATGTTATGATAAGCTAGACCCAAAACCACATACAGTATCCGATGCAATCAAGAGTGTGGGTTGTTGCTCATCTTCACATTCAGTAGTTTGTCGTTTTGAGAGGATAGCATCAGCCTGTGATGCAGTTCATATAGAATGAGGGGAACGAGAAACAAACATATAAAACCGAAGGAGAAGAAGTGAAGCAATCCAAATAACCATTGGACTGGATCAAGGGGAAACTAGGAACAGTTCATCTACCATTAAGAAGAGACAGGAAGTAAGTACCTTTGCCTGGGCTAAAGCCAACACCAAGTCTTCAGGTCTCTCCTTGCGGATGCTTTTCTCGTCAATATCAGCACTCTACAGAAAGTAAAATTAGAGCTGGACTTGAATATTTCAAAAGAAGAAGAAAGAGAAATCACCATGAGAGTGAATTGGTATCCCATGTCTTGTAGTATCTTGCGGCGAGCAATCGAAGAAGATCCCAAAATTAGCTGCAACAAATTAATGAGAATGAATAATCAGACTCCAAAATTCCCACGGATGGTGTCCAAGATTAGCTTTAACAATTACATTGATCATAGTTCGAAATCGAATGCAGATACAGGAAGAAGTTGAAACCTAATGATAGGAAACGGACCTTGAAGTGAGGACGATTCGATTCCATTTTCCTCTGCAACTTGAATATGGCTATAGATCAGAAACCTTGACAATATGAAGACTCTAACCTTTTGACCAAGATACTCCTCCTACCAAACAGAGATTAAATTAAATCTATGCATACATATTAAAAAGGGAGGTTGAGGTTCCATAAGAGCACCTCAATGGTTATACTCATAAAAGGGTCTTTAGATATAAAATAATAATAAATTTGATTAATTTAATCTAAATATTCTATTAATATTTTATTAGTTTTTGTTCTTCTAATAGTCATTCGTGTTTTTAGTAGAATTTATAATGTTAAAGATGTTTAAAATTTATGCAAAATAAAGAAAATAAAAGTAGAAATTGTAACTATAGTACAATTTATAAAAACACAAATATATTACATTATATAAAATTTAAAACATATATTACAATACGTAAAAAGGAAACAATTCAAACTTAAAATATGATGTAATAAATGAAAACAAATATGTAGAATGATAGAAGTATTTAAAGCATTATCAAGAACGTAATTCATTCAGGTCTCATGCTGATTTGTGCCATATTTTTTCCTATATATGCTCAACCAAATCAGCTTTCAATTGTTTATGCATTATGTTGTCACGAAGCCGATTTCGAATGCCCATCATATTGCCGAGTTTGGTAGGCATATTTGTGGAATATGCTAAATCCACATGTAAAGTCCCACTTCCTTCTTCTTCATCGAATTCTGATTCATTGTGCAAACTGTATCCATCTCGTTCGTCTTCCACTATCATATTGACATGCTCTCATTATCTTTCCGGTTTTTATCTTATTCCAAACGAGAGCGGGATTTTTGACAATCGCAAATCGAGCTTGCAAGACCCCAAAAACACGTTCAACATCTTTTCGGGCAGCTTCTTGATGTCGAGCAAATAATGATGCTTTTGGACCTTGTGGAATTGAAATTGATTGGATGAAGGTTGCCCATTTCGGATATATACCATCGGTGAGATAGTAAGCCATTTGTATTGCCGTTCATTGACAAAGTAATACATTGTCGGAGCTCGACCTTCTAATATATCATAAAAACCGGTGAGTGGTCAAGAACATTGATATCGTTTAAGGTACCTGGAGGTCCGAAAAATGCGTGCCAAATCCAGAGATCTTGTGAAGCCACGGCCTCTAAAACGATCATGGGTTTTCCAGATCCACGTGAAAACTGCCCTTTCCAAGCCGTTGGGCAATTCTTCCACTCCCAATGCATACAATCGATGCTTCCTATCATCCCGGAAAATCCGCGTGCCTCTCCTTGATTGAGCAATCGTTGGAGATCCTCTGGTGTAGGCCTTCTTAGATAGGTATCCTGAAACAAATATATAATTCCGTCCACAAAATTTTCCAAGCATAAGAGTGCAGTGCTTTCACCGAGGCGGAGGTATTCATCCATCGCATCAGCTGCACAACCATAAGCCATTATACAAATGGCTGCTATACACTTTTGTATTGTAGACAGACCCAACCTTCCCGTAGCATCTCGTCTTTGTTGAAAGAATGGTATTTCATTGGATAGTGTATCAACAATACGCATGAAGAGTGGCTTGTTCATTCTGAAACGACGTCAGAACATAGCTTCCGAGAAAACATAGTTTTCATTGAAATAATCATTCCATAAACGAATGTGTCCTTCCTCGCGCTCTCTTTCGATATGAGTTCGTTTTTGCCTTGAACGCGTACGCCTTGAACTCCTCGCCTCTTGATGATGGGCATATTCATCTACATATTTTTCAAATATACTCTCAAATTCTTCATCAAAAGCTTGATCAAATTCTTCACTGAAATTTGATGATGACATGGTTCTCAAAGTAATAACAATAGAGAATGTCGAATGTTGTGTTGATAACAAACAAATTTTTTAAGTGAAAAAAGAAACTTGCAAGCAAAAATAGTGGAATCAAAGGCAACAATGAATTTTTATTATTGTTTTCATAACAAGAGACTTGCAAATTTTGGATGTGATAACAAAAGAGAGAAAGTTAAAATGACAGAACTTTTGCAAAAGAGACTTGGAAATGAAGTTGTGGCTTCGGTTCACAATATATAGACTCCAATAATACAAGTGGAGAAAAGATAACAAATTACAAAGAAAATCAAAGACATGACATTGTGTTTGTTGTCTTGTGCCGATAATTGCATTTGCACAATCTTGTTGGCATTGCATTCTTGTTGTTTTGTGTACCACTTGATCAAGTAATCCCATTGTAAGTTCACGGGTGGATACCTGCAAAAAGACAAAGGTAAGCAAATAATTGAGGAGTGACATGAAGACTTAATATCACTTAAACAAGAACCAAACAAAAACTAAAGTAACAGAAAAGCAGCTCAAAACAGAAACAAAACAATAACCAAACAAGAACTAAAGTAACAGAAAACAACAACTCAAAACATAAACAAAACAAGAACCAAAGTAACAAAAAACAGAACCACACATGAGACAAAGCAGAACCAGACTTAACCACACATACAAGGACTAAAACAAAACAGACCCACAAACTTCTTCCTCAACATCATGTGTTGTCTTTGAACTTGTGGAGTATGTGCCACCCGCATCTAGCTTAGTTCTTTTGGAGCTTTCTTTCCTTTTAGAGGTATATGAACTACACCATTTCTGATCGTGGCGAAGCTCCCTCCAGGCATGCTCAAGGGCAAACTTCACTTTCTGATCGTTGAAGTACAGCTCGTACGCACTTTGGAGAACATCATCTTCTGACTGACCGCTACTTCTTCGAGTCGAAGCTTGGTTGTAGCATCCTACGAACTTGTTGACACTCTCATTGATTTTTTCCATCTTTGCTTACATTGATTGGCCCCCTCTCTTTGGTTTACCCGCTACTGCTTCACTTGCTGCATAATAGGATGCAATTCGTTCCCAAAAGGCACCAGCTTTTTGCTCATTCCCCACAATTGGATCTTTGCTGGTGTTTAACCAAGCACTGATCAACACAACATCTTCAGGGGCAGTCCATCTGCGTCTAGGTTCTCTAGAGTTTCCATCTAGGTTTTGAGTATCAATATATTGGGTACTATATTGAGGGATTTGTGATGAGCTAATTTGGATAGGAGGGGAAAAGGAAGGAAGAGTTTCCAGAATATTGCTCTCTTCTTCGCTATCCAAGAGGTCCATAAAGTTTTGAGAAAAATTATATGGATGGCTAGAACCCATAATCTAAGCGAGGAAAGAAAAAATGGAGCAAAGTAGGATTGATTTGGACTGATAAAAGCAGAATTAGTTTGGACGGCTAGAGATATGGAATCAACATAAATAGCAAAAAATATTTAGGGTTTTTGTTTCTCAGTCAATGAAGACAACTTGGGGTTATGTGTCACTTAGAGATACTTTATGTCTCGGTCATTAGGAATTTTCAAAGTTTAGTTATTTTTTTGTTATGTTTTATAGTCTAGCTAGGTATAGTTTGATCTCACATTCCATTACATACTAACCTAAAAATTACCAAAGAAGAAAACAAATATGCCATTATGCACACAAAAGAGACACAAAACAGATTCTAGATCTAGATACAAGATGGAAACCCAACCGAACAACAATAAAGTAAGATAACATGAGTGCACAAGAAAGAAACCTGCGCATTTCTTTGCTAGATGATAGCTTTCCTGAATCAGAAAGAACAACCAAAAGGTCTTTTTCCATCTGCAAAAGATAACAAATTCTTGAGATAACGAATCACATAAATTTTTTTTACTATTACTAACAAAACAAAAGCTCTTGTTACCCATCTAAAAAATCTTTACATGAGTAAAATACCAGACCAATAAAATTTAAAGTGTTTCATGACTATAAGGAAAATCTTACCTGAATACAGAGCAAGAATAAATGGAGAGACCAAGTCGCATAAAATCAAACACAAGTGAATAAATGAAAATATAAAAACAGAAGATGTTGTAAACATGTTAAAGGATAAACATGCTTCACCAAACGTACAAGGTACATGACAGTGAAATCAAATATTCAAATCACAAGCAAAGAATCTAATCCACATGGAGCACAACCTTTTTCACACATCTCAGATCCATGGATATTTATAAAAAAATGTTCTCCACAAAACTAAAGAGGAATCGTCATTTTCTCCACAAAAATATTCTCCACAAAAACCTTTAATACCCAGAAGACTTAGTAAACGATTCAACGATCTCTGAACCAAATAGAAATCGACAGCACCTAACTGGAAATTGATAAGCCATTTGTGAAATAGCAACAACAGAAATTCAAATTCCGGACAACCCTATATCCAAAATTCCCCAAGTTCCCAACCCTAAATCGAATAAGCTAAGAGAGTAGAGCAGAGATAGGGATAGACTTCACTTGTAGGGATTGATTAAATTACGACCGGAATCAACAAAATCAGCAATGGATTTCGATTCCAACGATCCTCCAAGCCCTATAACACAATGAAATGACAAAATGAACAAACCAAATATACATATATTATCGATCAATTCAACTCATAGATCGAAGATCTTACGCTCGGCTAATTCGAAAACGAGATCGAATCCACGGGACTTGAGAATGTTGGAGAAGTTAGAATGAGAGGAGAAGATCGAATATTTACTGAGGACAGAAGGATTGAGGAGAAGATTTTGTTGATAAGGATTGAGGAGAAGAAACTCATTTTCTCCGTCAGTCGCGAGAGAAAAAAGAAGAAAACAAAAATTTTCTTTAAACTCACATCCAATTCTATCTTGACACGTATGTGTCTTTAAGTGATAATTCTGTTGTGTCCCTGGACACGGATCAATACACAAGACTAGTAAATTTTTAATTATTCTTTTCTTTTAATTCCTTTTTAGATGCAAACACTCTTTTTTAATGTGCGTTGGAGGTGCTATAAAGGGTCCATATCAGAAAAAAATACAGGTTCCAATAATTAAACATGTGGTACTGCTTTAAAAAAACATGTGATGGGCATTACTAAATTTTGATGGGCCAGAACGAGATGCAAATGTACCACAAAACTCAGCGTTTTGCTCATTTAGTTATTGTCACCGCAATCTCTTCCAGAAAAAGGAAAAAAAATAGAAAGGATATTATAACACATAAAGTAAAATATAATGGGCCACCAGATCCAAAGATTTATTTAGACAGCCCAATCAATTAAAAAAAAAATTGTTAGAGAAAAAAAAAAACGCAGGACCTTTCTACTTCGTCTTCTCCATCTCTGATATCTCTGCCCACTTTCTCTCATTCAATTCCTTAGCCGTTTCGATCATAGAACCCGCCCTTTAATTCCTTCTATCTTGCATTCATTTTACCACCATTCGACGTTCCCTTTAAAATCCTTCTCTCTAACCATGAATCCGTTGCTCAAACCAAAATCTATCTTACCCAAACATCGCACCCATGGCTCCTCTGATTTCTGCCTCAGGCGTGACCAAAAGACCTTCGCTTTCAAAGACACATACTGGTCCGTTTAATTCACTTCTGGGAATCACAAAATCTCAAGAAAGGGAGCACTCTCGACGGCTCGGAACTGACACAGAGGTAAATTCGTTGATTACACTTTTAGAGATGAACAATTTTTAACAATTCATGGAACACTTTCAAGTTCGCTGTATTATAAAAACGACTCTCTTTATGTTTCTCCCCCTGTCCTTCGATTTCTCTGTTGACATCGGAGTTTCTGAATTGTGTTTTGTCTGAAACTTTTTTGTGCGATTCCTCCGATTTCAGTTGATTTTGGAGAATGGATTTCTCCACTTCTCTGGATTTCTGATAAAATCTGATTCTGTCTCAATGTTTTAAGTACTTGCATCGCTATTTGAAGTAGTTTGGTCTTCGAGGTAAATTTACTGCACAGTTATGAAAGCTGAGCTTTGACTGTGAATATGTTTCTTGCTAAAGTTAAAATGAGTGTACAGGTTCTGACAGGATTCAACGATTAAGAGAATTTCAGAACTGGTTAAGATGGTATAGGTAGATACAAAATCCAGCAAAAACCTTACTTTTGTAGTGTTTACTAAAGAAAAAAGCCATTATTGTAAGCCTATTGGATAAGTGTATACATTTTGAAAACTATATGTTTGTTGTAGCTTCTATCCCTTGGTGTTTTGTTTTTCCTTTTTGTCAAGTTCTAACCCAATTTATGTAGTCAACTATGGTGCAGGGGGTTATTCCGGTGAGCCGTATCTTCCAATTCAAAGCCGACCTTGCGTGAAATGCTATTTACAAAAGGTTCATGTCACTATCCACACGGTATTCCAAGCGGTGGATGTGCAAGACCCTCCAATTGATGTCCAACAGTTTAGGCTACGTTTATTCATTGACAGTGCCACACAGCTCTTCAGTAAGCTTTGCTCTCAGCCATTCATATAGTTGTGCAGAAAACATTAATATGCAAATCTCATATAAAATTCGATTGCAGATATAATTGGCCAACTCACTGTCGTTACCGGAAACCATCTGGACAGTGTAACCCCAATGTGTACCATAAACTGTTCATGCGNGTTCATGCTACATCTAAGGAAAGAGTCTTCTTGCACCTTCTTATGGAAGAGTAAGTTTGCTGGTATTCATCCATGTGTGAAGCAATCTACATACTGTCTTAACATGAAGACTCTAATATTCCACTTTACACTCTACTTGCAAAAACAGTGGCGAGACAATGCGTGTTTATCTCTGGGACAAGATTGTGGCTAAATTTCGCCTATAAAGCAGTCATCATTCCACTTCAGCCTTCTTTAATCTGACTGCTATACATTTCATACGTCATGGCTATTTTGTTTAATGTGATGATTATCTTACAAGAATTATTAATCAAACTAGATTCCTACCCCGTGCTACGCGCGGGTTTGTAAACTTTGTTCCTACTGCCTAAACTTATGCTCTTCATTTTCTGGAACCTGTGATGATCTCTTTGTTCTCCAATGCGATCCACAAGCATTGCACAATACCGGCTTCTCTGGTGGACCATGTCTCCACAGAGGTGTGTCTGTTACAATACAAAACCAAAATCTCATAATTTGCAAATTGTAGCTTTGAAATTAAGACCTCACATGAGGCTTATTCCTCACACAATACAACAATCCAAACTCCAAAACCAATTACACATTTTCATTTTCATATCGAGGACAAACAATGATGTCTAATACCAAACATCATAAACTCATAAACATCAACCAGAGCTAATCCAGAACAAATTTTAAATCATTTACTACCACAATTCAGATCCCAAAGAGAGACAAAGCATTACGGTAAAGATCATTGAGCAAAAAATTTCAATTGCTCTTTCTACTTGATGGCCGCTCCAAGATTCAAACTTGTATACCTCGGAAAATATGTCTGAAACGCCACTCATTTGCATGCAAATCCTTTGCAACTAACTCTTGTCCAGGAGGTGGCCTCCACATATACTGAAGGAAGAAACAAAAAATGACTTGATGACCATCTT